>RPOG01006334.1:0-24714 GCA_008086565.1 Thalassoma bifasciatum | reverse complement strand
TCCATTGTTCTCTTAAGTAGAAGCAGAAATTCTGTTTGCATGATTAAGGACAAATATTGAGCTGTAACCCTGATACACACACAGCAACAGCCAGGAGACACTGAAGCAATATTCTCCTACATGTTTGTGCTGTTATTTCTTCCCCAGCCAGTTTCTCCCACTCACAGCGGACATGCTGTCCTGTAAAACAGACGTATGACTAATAGCACCATTCATGTTTGTACTCTGTGTACGCATGCCAAGGTCCTGATACTGTGCTCACTGGCTCTCTGGCACAGCTTCATGCTTAATTTGCACTTGGCTGTGTAGTTAGCGCTTACAGCTCACAGAACCCCAGATCCCACCAGTGTTTCACAGGGCACAGTTTGTTAGTTAGAGACGTGGTCGCGGGGGTTTCACTTGCAGGGAAAAATATGTGATACATGACGAGGTTTGGGAGTTTTCAGCCCTGAAGTACAAAATAAGAAGTGGGGTTAATCCCTGGGTACCAGACTTAGGCTGCTGGCTTGAAAATGAAGAAAATATAACTAAACATTATGCAAAAGGAGTTTGTGAACCTTAAGAATGTATTAAATTTAAATCTATATTTATTAATGTATATAATATTTGAGTGACATATTTTTAATTACCTTCTCACCAGAAATGTCTCCCCGATTCAAGCAATGCTGACATGAAGACAAAAACCCAAATGAAGTGATGACCTCCTTTAGGTTTAAATTTGGATCTTTTTTTCCATACTTTTAGCTTTAAAAGTACACAAAATGATCCATAAACTCAACTGTAAGGATTTTTTTTTCCCATTTCCAAAGATGGGCTTGTAAAATCCTATAAAATTCATGGGCCTCTCTTAATTAGTGCCAAAAGAGATTGAATTCTTTGACACTTCAGCCTCAGTGAGCACAGTGACATCTGGTGGCAGAACTCGCATCTTTGAAACTTAAAGAGGGCGTATTTTATTTTCTATTAGGCTTTATTTTGTCACCCAGGCAACCCGGTAGTTGCTTCAAATGATACACAACTTAAAAAATACCCTATTGTTCTTTCATTGGTGTTTTTTAAAACCCTCATTTCAGCTGTCATCTAGAGCACTTTGTTATATACTGCCTCTTTAAGGCTTCCGCACCACAAACCTCCCTCTCTCTGATTGATTAAATGTGTAGAGGTTTCAAATTGTAGATCCAGAGTTGTTACTTTAAAACTATATTTAAAATTTGGGGAAGCAGAGTACCCCCTCTTTAAATGCAAGCCTGTTGCAAACAAATGAGCATCTGAAGCTTCAGTTATGTGACATCTACCACTTGATCCACACTCAAACTTTTTTTTAGAAAAGCCGTGCAGTCCACTTAAATAAGACAAGCTTCAGAGCTTCAGCATCATGAGCCCATCTCTAGTTTTAGTCCAACCATCCATAAAGTCGACATGTTATGAAAGAGGTTTGTTCAAATTTGGACCAGAGTATCTCAGCTTTAAAGAACCTTGATTCCTCCACAACCAGACAAGTATGACATGGTTGGTATTAGTTGAACATGCATATCATAAATACACATATTTGTGTCAAGATGATGTGACATAAATGAGTCTTCTCCAGTGTTTACTTTCCCTGCTCATACAAGTCAAAGCTGGTCTGTGTGTAACAGCTTCACTTGTACCTTATCTGAGCCTCTATTCAACAACAGACCTGATGAAAGGAAGAGGACAGATAAGATCTCTCTTCACGACAATTTTCTTCACACTGGACCTCCACGCTCACACATACATAATGTCTGCTTCACCAGTTTTCTCACAAACGCACATTCAATTTCAGGGAAGGTCACATATACACACCGTTACGGTCAAGTGGACTCAAATAAATCTACAAATGAACACATCAGCTCTTTCATGAAACACATTTCTAGTCACCTCAGGTTTCTTATCACAGAGCTTAATTGAAGTTTAAACTACATTTCATTGAATGTGGTAAGTGTGCATACAGTATTCAGTGTGTGTCCATGTGTGAATAAGAAAATACTGCACAATCAGAAAGTCAATACAGAAACGTTTTCATAAAACTACATCTGTAAAAACAGGAAAGAGTTATGAGATCAGGGTTACAGTGAAGACTCAATTAAAAGCTTTATATTAATAATTCTGTCCACGATGGGAACAAGAACTGCTTGCTGTAGAATATCAATGTGATATGTTACAACCTCAGAGTGTATAAAATGCTGGACGACGTAACAAGTGAAGCCAAAAGTTTTGGAGCACCCCTGCTGACCAGGTGGAGTAAAGGTCGTAAAGTCTGTCCATTTATGTTGACAGATGTTACATGAACTTAACTTTACAAAAACATAATAAATATTCACAAATTTCTGTCATGATGATTTCTTCACTCTGATAGTTATTTATGTCATTTATAGAATGCAGGGGGACTCTATAAACTCTATAAATTCTCAATCAACCAAGCACTGTTTCTTTGTACATAAAGTGCATATGGTGTTTTTCATTCGTGGGACAGATAAGACAAATGCCTCATGGTTCCTGACAGTGACAAACATTTTACAGGATTAAATCTCAATGAAATTTCCTCACTGTACATGAAGTTTTCTTATCTGCCAGGACCTGCAGTGTTAGTTAAATTATATCACGTATGATGCAGCATGAGAACACGGTCATGAGAAAGTGAGTATGGCAAACTGTGAAAACCCCTCTAAAGTTTGGCTAAGCTTTGTTTATTATGATACAGCTAAGGAGGAAGCTGCTCCATTATGACACTAACTTGAACTCAGTCTGAGTTTGAGGGAGTGCCATGTCTTTGTTGTACTGAAATCTCCTGTTCTTACAAAAACACAGCTGCAGTAACAGAACACAACAGATGTGACCTCAGGACCTGTTCATGTTAAAGCATTAACAAAGACCATATATCAAGGCAGGATATGCATTTAATCCTCACAGGACTCATGTCAGACAGACATCTACTGAGACTGCCTAAGAGGCCAGTTAGTCAGAAAATCAGAAAGCTCATTGGTCAGACAATCAAAAGCCCAATTGGCACAATATTAGAAAGCCTGTTAGTCCAAATACCAGAAGGCCTATTAGTCACAAGGCTTGTTGGTCAAAATATCAAAAGGCCTGTTCGTCAAACTTTCAGATAGCAATTTAGTTGGAAAGCCCATTAGTCAGAAGTACTGTTGGTCAAACTATCAGAGTGCCAGTTAGTTAGAAAGCCTGGTTACAGTATAAGGGGGCCTGTTAGTCAGTACACCTGTAAGTCAAACTATAAGGTCTGTTAGTCAAAATATCAGACAGTCTGTTCTTCAACATTTCAGAAGGCCCATTAGTCAGATGACATGTTAGTCACACTATCTGGAGGCCTGTTAGTCAGAATATGAGAAGGCCTGTTAGTCCAATTATCAGAAAGCCTGAAAGTCATAAGGCCTGTTTGTAAGAGGGGCCTGGTAGACATAGAACCAGAAGGCTCATTTTTTGGAAGGGGCCTTCTGATATTCTGACTAACAGGCTGTCTGGCAAGGATCATATGTGTTTGATATCAAAATCTTGGCACCCCTATAGGAGGAAACTTGCTGCACAGATTGTCGCTCCAAATGTAACCTGTCAAAATGTTAGCACTCATTTTGGCTTCACTTCTCAAACGGAGGGCGCTGGGGGTGTACTGTCCATCATAATATCACTTTAATCGTACCCACGTTTCATAAAAAAGGCCTAATTTTATTAGAAACTCATCCAGATGTTAATCTTTGTTAGCAATATCTCTGCTTAGACTCTCAGACACAGGAAGTCTGTGCTGCACAAACTGTTCAGTACTTTGATGCAGATTTTGCTCTACAGTTCTGCTGCAAATTGACTTGACTCATTGTGGGAGGCTTTTGACATCACACTCATTTCCCCGAATCACGCTCAGCCTCACATTAACACAGTTTAAAGCACCTTAATACCTGGAGGAACTGTTCATCCAACTTCCCTGCTTGTCACTTCCAAACCCGGTTCAAAGGATTTGCTCCATTCAGCTGCGAACAAATCCAATTTAGCCCGTGTTCCCACATTACACACGACTCTTGTAAATGAATCATCTCCAGGCAACACTCAACAAATGAAAGTAATAAATAATTTCAGAAGGACAATTAAGTCTCCCTTCATTAACCATTTGCTCATTAAGTCTGCCTTCGTTAGTAGAGGTTGGATGATCCCGTCCTGCCCGTCTGTCACCGCCGTGATATTTCCCCGCTGCTGCCGACGCGCTGGATGTGAAGCGATGTGAGCGCACACGTGTTCAGAATCAAACGAGGAAGTTGGCACAAAAAAAGCAGAGACCCACTCGTGTCTTAATGAGTTTTCCTGTTTGCTCAGTGTGCTCTGTGGCTTCATTATCATCACCCTCTCAGTGCAGAATGCCTCAATGAAAGCAATCAACACCACATCATTACACTCTGGAGGATGCTACTGTCTCTGCAGCTCGCCTTTTCTTTTTCTTTTTTCCTTCTTTGTTCTGCATCTGCTCTCATTAAACCCTTTCTCTTTCCTTTTATACATCCTATAATGCTTCCCCCCTCTGCAGTCTTCCCCCTCTGCAGCCTTGCCTGTCATTATTTAATCAAACTGTCTGCAGGATTAGGACGAGCCTGTACCCCAAACTCTGCCTGACCTTGAGTATAATAGCAAATCTGCAAGGAATTAGGTTGAATTGGCGTTTGAATAAAATTACAGCGTCTCCTGTTAATTGCATTTTAATGCAGCTGTTGCCGTCCTTGTGAAGCAAATTGATTTGTAATTCAGAGGGTGTTGCTGTGCCTGAAAAGAAGATTGTTCTTGCTCTGCTTTAAGAAGCCCCCAGCCCCGCTCTACGTTCCAAAGGGTTTGAGCAAACATTTGCTCTGGCTAATTTGCTCTACGACGGGAAAGTGTGTGATTTTATTTGCATGGAGAGATTTTTTCCGCACTCGTACATAAAAAGGAAGTTTCATACATGCGTGTAGCGTGGAATTATTCTCGTTGTGTCACAAGTGCCTCCTGGGGAGAGGATCGCAGGATGTGTGATGTAAAAAAAAATGAAAAACCCTCAAAGTACACACAGAGCAGTGCTCAGAAAAAGCAATCATGGCGATGGTGATACACAGGCAGATGAATACATCAGCGATATCACACAGTGCAGCAGTTAATTCCCCCGACAGGTAGAGAGGACAGAAGGCTGCGGCTGAATTATGGAAGCAATTGGAGGGCTCGTCTGCAGCTATTTCTCCTCATACATATGTACACAGATGGATAGAAGCATAGAGGAATTACTCAAATAGGATGCAAACATTGAATAACACACACACACACATATTTCCGCTCAGATTTCTGCACAGCTGGACGTCAGTAAAGCGTGGGAAAGTCTCTGACCTTGGCTTTAGGTCTTTATGAGACACAGCAGCAGCAGCAGACACAGGGATATTAAGTCCTCAAAGGAGAAAAACAACAACATGTGTGTGATTCTTTGTGTGTGTTTGCATGTGTGTGTGTGTGGACTGGAGTGGAAGTGACGCTGATTGAATGAAAGGGGAGACAGTGTTTTCTAAATTCCCCCAGGCAAAGTCATTCCATTTGCTCTCACCAGGGGACAGCCACCACTTATCAATTTATGAATTGAATTTCATTTACAGCGTCCGACACACACAGCGTGAGAGTGTCACTGAGTAAAAAAGGCGCCTTTGAATGCATTGTGAGATAGTGAGGACGTCCTGGTTACACACACACACACACACAGAGGCATTGATACGATGACTAATACTGCTTCCTCACTCTCTCAAGATGTCTGATTTGTCTCAGTGTTTAAAGCTGATAGTGGAGAGAGGTGCTGACTTTAAAAGAAGGAAATTCACCGTTAAACACAAACAAGATCCAGGAACATTGTCAGGTTGAGTCATGGATGAAAAAAAGACAAAACTTATGGGTCAAATACACAAAAAATAGTCGCCACCTGGATTTAACTAAGCAAATAGGTACAAGCCTCCTATTGGATAATTACTGCATGGGTGATACTGTGGTGGAAAAGATGTAAGTCTGTTTAAGAAGGGTCAAATCATTGGCATCAAACAGAGAAAACATCTAAGGAGATTGATGCAGATATTACTAAAATTGGGTTAAAAACTGTCCAACATGTTATTAAAAAACTGGAAGGATGGAAGGGAACCAAAAAATGTGGTTGGAAAATATTCTAAATGATTGTAATCTGCAATCACATAAATGTTTGGCCAAATCAAATTAAAGGAAAGCCACTGTAGAACTCAGGAGTATGTTTAATAGTGAAAGTAAAAGCATTTCCACACCCACAATGCAAAGGGAACTCAAGGGATTGAACTGCTAGCCTTAAGAAAACCACTAATCAGTAAAGCTAACAGGAAAAAAAGGCTTTAATTTGTTAGGGAGCATAAAGATTGGACTCTGGAGGAATGGAAAAAGGTCATGTGGTCTGATGAGTCCAGATTTACCCTGTTCCAGAGTGATGGGCGCATCAGGGTAAGAAGAGAGGCAGGTGAAGTGATGCACCCATCATGCTGAGTGCCTACTGTACAAGCCTGTGGGGACAGTGCTATGATCTGAGGTTGCTTATAAGCGTATATTAACAAGACCACAGTGAATGTGTGCTGTAGTCAAAGACAATCCAATGAAATATTGGTGTGTGACCTTATTTTTGCGAGTGACTTTTTTTCTAGCCAGGCAGTGCACTTTAAAAAAGTTCCTCCCATGCACAAATTCTGCAAATTGTAAATATGAAACTAAAGTTGAGATGATGCTTCCAGCTGTAATCACAGAGCAACACTCGGCATTTTTTTAGCCCAAGGCAGGTTTTTTAAAGCCCGACATGAGAGGAGCTCTTACTCAGTTAAATTCTACAAGGCAATTCAAAGTGCTTCACATCAAGCCATTAGAAGAATCATTACAAGGTCAATGGAAACACACTGAGAGAAAGCATTTCAGAATCATTAAAACATTACATTATAAAGTCATCAAACAAGCCAATTAGAGCGAAAGCACGGGAAAACCACATCACAGGAGGAGAAGCAGAAGGTTGTGTGACAATAAAAAGATGAAATAAAGTGTTGGAATACTCTTATAAAAGCAGCTGCAAACAGGTGAGTTAAAAGAGCTGAGAGTTTTAACAGAGCTGATGTTTCCTGGGAGTTTGTTCAGACATTTGGAGCATGAAGACCAAATGTTGCTTTTCCATGTTTGGTTCTGACTCTGAGGACTGAAAACAGACTTTTCCCACATGAGCTGAACAATCTGGATGGTTCAGACTCCATGAGAAGATCACTGAAGTATTTCAGCTCTGAAGAAGAGTTTTATACAGCAGCAGCTTCAGACCTGGAGGGATGTGATCCACTTTCTTGGTCTCTCATCTGAGCTGCTGCTGTCTAACAGACTTTATTAAAACCTGTAAAGATACCGTGATGGTAATTAACATAAGTCTTATGACCCTTGATATATTCTTGAAGTGGTTTTATCATCTCAATTTGGTTTTAAATTCTTACATCTGAGCGCATGACAGCACCTGGATTTTATCAGCAGTGTTTAACTGTAACATCTGAAGCTGGATTCTGACTTTAATCTATAATCTTTACTCCAAAAACCACTCCCTCCTTTTTATTTCTGATCAGAGAATTGAATTCACTCATTTGATTTATTTAAATGCCATCTAAATAGTAGCAGCTTACACATAGATGATGAACTCTAGAGGCCCCAGGATGGAGCCTTGAGGAACTCCTCAATTCATTTTTGTCAGTTGAGATGTGAATCCAATAGTAGAATGAAGAAGTCTCTATCCTTTGAACATGAATTATACAGGTTGAAAATCAAAACAGAAAGTCCAACTTGGTTCAGTTGTGTCCAGTTGTACATATTAAAAACATCCCCTTTAATTTGCCAAAGAGAGACTGCTTTATCCCAAAGAAACACCACAACAGACAAGAAATACACATGGAGTTCCTCAAGGCTCCATCTAGGGGCCTCCTCTGTTTAACATTTATATTCTTACACAATACATTTTAGGGTAGTGGTTAAAATTGAAGATACAGTGGAACAATCACCACATCATTAATTACTTCATTTGTCCAAACATCATATAAATGAAATGTGTCACCTAGATATAATCACATGAATGGAACTAGATATGCTTGTTAGTCTGACTGCTGGATAATCAAAGTGGACTCATACTGTCATACTGCACAAATAAAGCTGTCACCAGAGTAAATACTCAGATTGCATAAAAACACTCTTTGATGAGGATGTTTGATTATTAGGGAGTAAATGACTGCTGGTGAGTTTGAGTCATCATTTCTCTACTACAATAATGTCTGTTCAAAACACTAAGTGGTGTCCTCTGAGATCATTATGACCATAAATGAATTGTTTGTCTTCAAAAACTAGGGTGAACTTTGTGTAAATGTCTATTTGCTAAGGTGACAATATTCTAAAAACCCCAAAAGAGAACCCCCTATCTGGCTTTTTGAAGAAACTGCTAATACCCAAGGGTACATAAAGATGACAAAGAAGCTTTGTAACCAAAATTTATTGAAAACAATGCTTTTCTGTTTGAAGGGCACATGTTATATGATGTAAACATAGTGTATAGAAGCCTATTTCTGTCAGTTTAAAGAATAAAAATGTAAAACTGGCTTCATTGAGATTTTTTTTCTTTACTTTTTCGCTGCCTTATAAAGTCAAAAATTGGAGATAAAGGTCAAGATAATGAGGAAAAAGTCACATTTGATAATAAAAAAAATCAACTTTTATTAAAAAAATATTGACTGTTTATCTCAAGATTCCATCATTTTACCCCCAAGTTTTATTTTTTTCAATCATAATTTTGACATTCATTCCAAATATTTTACTCTGATCTCAAAATTCAACTTTCTATTTTTAATATTTCTACCTTTTATCTATGAATTTTGACTTTTTGTTCCAAAATTTCGCTCTAATATTGGCCAATAAAAATTCTCAACACTGCAGTCAGAGCGTGCTCAGCATCTTGACAGGTTAGTGCATCAGAATAATACCAGTCGCCCAGTGCAGCTTTGCTTTATTATAAATATCAGGTCTGTAGAACAAGCTGAGAAACACCTGGACATTTTGGTGAATTTGATGAAAAACCCAGACGTAATTTTAAAATCAAAAATGAGGACATGACCGGGGAAAAAAGAATGTTTGGTTGGTCTGTATTGGTCATAAATTTCAATAAGGAGGAGGAAATCATTGTCGTTGATAAAACTGAAGAAAGACTGAAGGTGTAACACAGAATTGATGACATGGCTGAGATCACTTTAGCCCCGTTTCCACCAAGTGGATCGGTTCGGTTCGTCTTGTTATGGCACGCCTTTTGTAGTGTTTCCATAGACTAAAAGCGGTTCGGGTCCCCTAGTAAGCGACCCGTACCGCTCCACTTTTCAGTACCCTTCCGTTGGGGTGCCAAGCCGCTCCAAACCGGCCCCAGGGGTGGGGCTATAATCACAGCGGTAGTTGATTGGTCAAAAGATCAGTAACTTCCCATGCGGCAGCGGTAATAAAGAACGACACACAACCCCGCACACAGTCTTTCCTGAAACAAAGCTTCATTACGTTATGGAATAAAGAGCCACAGCTGATCACAACGTAGAAGAGTTGCTGGATGTCCTCCATCTTTCTCTTTGTTTACAATGATGCTAATTTCTTTTTCGTTGCATTTATTCGCAGGGTACACTGTGTAGCGCTCAGAGCGCTGCAGTAACGTCACGCCTTACGTAGCTGACGCGGCTCTCGACATCTGGCCCATCAATCAGGGTACGGTTGGCTGTGGAAACGCGCACAGGATCAGACTTTACTGACCTGACCCTTACCAAAGTGTACTGATCCGTACCAGACTGCCTGGTGGAAACGAGGCTTTTGACCCTAGAGGACACATGGTGTATGGTAATTAGGACAACAGCACATAAAGGATGCTTTCATTTCACTCTGATTCAGTCTTGGATTTTCAGCCTTGCATTTTGGACTGTAAGAAAATCTCTGAGGAGAAGCATTAAAGCACTTAGATGATCTAAGTTAGCTGAACTAAAAAAAAATCTTGTCAGAATGAATCACCCAGCCCAAAGCCACTGGTATAATGTTATCAAATCCAACTCTGACAAACAAAGATAATAAGACCAATGCTGTGATGAATCTATCTTTACCATGGTAACCGTGCATTTCCTTTTAATCTGGAGTTGAAACTGTGCTCACTGTGTTCTGGTGACCTCTGTTTGCACTGTTCCTTTTATATGCTAAGTTCCTTTGGAATCTCCTCGGAGCAACGCCGCTGTGACGGCCCCGGTTTCCCCACAAGGATTAACGAAGTTTCATCACATTACATCTGGTGTCATCCCCTCTCTCTGCTCCGTATCATCCCACAAAGCAAGAACGGTTAAAGATAATCTTCAAAAAAAAAAAAAAAAGAAAGAAAGAAATCCATCCAGCTACAAAAGGAACACCAATAACTTTGCTTCAACTCCATTTTCTTTGTGATGGAGAGAGCGTGCAGCTCCCTTGGCGGAGGAGCAGAAGGGAAAAAAATTTGAGGAGAGAAAGCGGCTGTTTTCTTGAGGATTTGGATGTGGAAATGTTCACACAATCTGTTGTTTGAATCTCTTTTGTCTGCAGCTAGATTAGAAGACACACACACACACACACAAACACACATATTCGCTGAGGTTTCTAAGCTCCTTGTGTTGAGTGGGCGACTCGCTGTGACTGGCACTGTCAGATTAGCCCATTTAAAAAGACATATGTTTATTACAGCATATCTGCCTGTGTGTGTGTGCACGTGTGTGTGTATATGTGTGTGCATCCTACATACAGTACTATTTACAGCCTGTGATGCACGTTGCATTATTCATGTTAAACCATGCAGGGACAGATACCATGGCGTGTCACATAATACCGCCGCCACAGGCCTCTGCTTGATACCATCACACACACATTATGCACACACATGGGAATTTTCACTAAATACTTAAGGCTCCCACTCAAAAAATCAACGACACACTTACCCAAACATGCTGCAGTGCACACCCGCGTTCTCACACTAACATACGATACACATACGTGTGCTCTAAATCACATTAGGCAAATGAGAACGAGCCAAAGAGACGCTCTGCTCTGCTGCCGCTGCTGTGACAGATCCTGACATAAATCATGTTTAGCTCTTGTTGTTTAATGTGCAAATCTCTCATTCAAAGCACGGAGAAGTTGTTAACAAGCACGTTCAAGCAGACACACATACGCACACACACTGAAGAATAAAAGTATGGATATCCTGGAGAAGAAGAAGAAGAAGAAGAAGAAGAACTGGGGGTGAGAAGTGTAAGCAAACACAAACACACACTCACCGCTAAAGTGTGTGGGATAGATGTGGATGTGAAATGCCACAGGCGTCATTACAGCAGCCATATTTCATAATCATACAACCATCCATCAACCCTGCTCTGCTAATGATGACAACGCCAACACACACACACACTCCTAAACACACACCTGAAGAGAGTTGGAGGGGACACAAAGACCATGAGCGGCACAAAGACTCACACACACACACACACATATGAGCTCTCTTACTGATGCTCAAGTAGGCCCACACATGTGGATACACACACACTCATACACACACACACAGTGAATGAAGTGGCTGTTGACAGATTTCAGCTGTAATTGATACCCCTGTTTGGCAGCCATCTTTATTTGGCTCAACCACAAGCCAGAGAACGATCTAAGCTGTGCAGCACACACATGCAAACACACACACATATGCAGAGGCTTTCTCGCAAGAATCACTTCACACATCATGACTAAGGATGGGAATTGAGAACCACTTCCTCTTAAGAATCTATAAGAAATGGTCAAATCCATCAACAACATCAGCTTTTTTTTGCTTGACGGTTCCCTCACTGATTATTTACTTTACGCCAGATCAGCCAAACATTACATCAACTATTCTACCCCAGCAAATAACTGTTAACAAATAACCCAAGAAAACTCTTATTCAGGATTTTCTGCTTGAAGTTTTTCTTAAGAAGCTGTAAATTTGAACAGATAAAGAAATATATATCACTTTCTCAAAAGAGATTCATATTAACCACATTAAGCGTGTTGCACATATCCTAATGTACGAAAAATCAGAATAGAAAACATAACACAAGCTTGATGTTCACATGCTTGAGAAATCACATTGATATGCTTGCACTTAGCATGAGAGCTGAACAATGAGTAATAATCTGATTGTGATTGTTTTTCCCTATTTGGAGATAAACATTGACATTGATTACACCATGACAACAACCAATGATATATTTTTGCTACTCTTGACTGCTACTTTAGTCACTTGTCATTCTTTCTTTCTGGACCAACCATTTTCACTACTTTCTGACTATTTTCCAAGCTTTTTCCCAATTTTCTCACCAATTTTTCTTACATTTTGACCATTTTGCCACCTTTAACTTACTTTTATTGATACTTTTTGCTATTTTTTCCACTTTCCATCACTGAAATTGATACTTTTGCGAAGATAATTTTCAACAATTTTCTCTCTTTAGTTGAGCAGGGTTGAGTAACACTGGTGTCGAGCATAAAACATCACTTGCAAAAACATGCATCTGGTATTCTGACACATTTTAGGTCAAAGAAATATTGCAGATATATTCTATGATTACTATGTAGTAACAGGTCATATTGCAATTTTATCTTATTTCCGATTAATTGCCCATCCTTAGGTAGCATACATCGGTATAATTTATATTTTACAACAGAACTTCAACTTTCATCACACAATAACTATTTGTAAACAATACTGAAAACTTTAAAAGTCAAAATACTAACAGGCAAATGTTTTCCAAATGGGAACGAAAAAAGATTTACATATATACAACAAACTCAAGACACTTCAACACTACATTGATGTCATGAGACATGAGATTTTTACTTATCTTTATTTCATTCACGCCCCGATAAATCCAAATCCAGTGACCAATTTTTATATTTTCACTTGTACACTCAATAAATGTTGTGGATGGAGAAAACCTGTCGGGTCTACTTAATGAAATGATAAGGAATTTGTTAAAAATAATTGATTTGATAAGGGTAATGGTATCAATAAAATCTTTTCAATACCCATCCCTAATCTTGACACACACACAAACACACACACACAAACATTTATCCGCTCATTAAAGGTAAATCCGCACTTCTAAAGGCAAAGAAAACCATCTGACTGGCTGCGTTTTAATTGGCTGTCATCGCCGCACAGGTTATCTCACATGAACAGAAGCAAGAAGAAGAAGTGATTAAATGATGGTCTCTTACCTTAAATAGGCGTAAGATGTTGGCTACCATTATGGACACGGAGCTCGCCGCAGCCCCGATCACACCTACAATTTTATCCGGCTTGGTGAAGATGGGAGGGTCCCCGTTAGCGCAGCGGACATCCGATCCGTCCCTCTCTATCAAGGCCTGAACAAACGTCAGCGACTGCTCCAGAGCGTACGTGTCCCTGGAGCAGGTATCCAAGATCCGGGCGCCCAGCGTGATGTTGGGCAGCAGCTCCGGGTCCTTGTTGATGAGGTCGATGGCAAACATCATGGCCTCCAAACGGTGGATACCTTTCTCCTTTTTCAGCTCCCCGCAAGGCGTACCACGATCCCCTCTTGAGTGAACTGGAAATAATCCGCCGAGGATGATGTCCCCATCCAGTCGAATGGAGTGGGCGTACTCAGGTGCCGCTTGGGGGTCTATGGGGATCCGCTGGGGGGAGGTGACTGGAAAGAGCCAGGTGTAGGAAGTAGCCATAAGCAGGAAGAAGACAGAGGGAGACCCCAGGGGAGGTGTCGGGTACCACTGCAGTTCCATCATCAACAAAGGGTTTCCAAATATGAAGATCTTCAAGACGGTATTCCAAATCTGAAGGTGTGTGTGTGTGTGATGTTTTTATTTTTAGGGTTCCTACTGTTCAGAAAGAGAGGGGTAAAGGTCCCCGGGGGTGGAGCAAACCGAGCCCCATGAGAAAATCATACTCCAGAAGAGGCAGAGAGACGCTCCTCAGACGAATTGTAGGAATTTTCTTGATGCTGTAATCCACAAGTCACATCTTCAGTAGAGCCTGTTGGAGAGAGAGAGAGAGAGAGAGAGAGGAAACCTGAGCACCAGAGTGTTGTGAACATCAAGCTGCTGCAGGGATGTACGGTCCACCTGACAGACATGAGTAAACCACTCAGGGGTTAGAGGAAAAAAAACCAGCCAAGCATGCAGGGAAGGAGTCACAAACACGCGCTCTCATGGGTGGAGGGTTTCCAGAAGGAGGCATCAAAATTTTCACCCCCATCCCATAATTGAAAACCCAAACTCTGTCAGTTTATGATCACCTCCACATTCACACTTTCACACTCCTCTCTCTCTCAGCGTATCGATGAACGGACGGAGCAGCTGCTGAGATGACAGCGGAGAAACTTGGCGGGCTCCTCGGGCTGTTCGGGCTCAGACTACCTGCTGCAGTGGAGGGGAGAGGAGACGGCGAGGAGACTGAGGGGAAGGGGGGGGCAGATGGGAAAGACAGAAAATGAAACCATGTGAGACAGCGTGAGAGAAACAGGAGACAGTGGTGAAAAAAGGCAGAGAGCAAAGTGTGCTGCATCATTCAAACACCTGCTGTTCCTGCTGCAGCTAAATGAACACATTACATCCCTTAACACACACACACACACACACACACACACAGGGCAAGAAAGGTTGGAATCTCAACAGGTAGCTTTAATGTTGAATGTTTCTACCCATTAACAGCATTAAAAGTTGATAAGCCACTTCTGCTGCTTGGTGCTCTACAGGGAGTTGCACTTCTCTCCCCGGCTGTAATAACATCACCGGCGCACCGAGCCGCACATTAAGGAGCTGCATCCTTGAAAAGTGGGGAAGTTGGTTCAGGACGGAGGAGAAAATGGGTTCTGGCTGCTTCCTTAATGATACAAGGGTTGGTATGCTTACAGTAGCTGTTTCACAGGATTTAGTCTCCTGGATACAGAATATTTATCTTATTTTCAACATCGGCTGCTCTTTATAAATGTTCTGCTTACTACAATACATTTAAGCTCTGGCACTTTCAGGTCAGCTTATTTAGCCCGCTAATTAGCCTGCTAGATGTGGATGCCCAGACTAAACGTGAGCAGGTTTTAAATTCTTAACACATTCATATGTTCTAGCAATCTCTGAATCTGTCTGTAAACTCATAAAACAAATTGATATGTCTCAAAAATAGCACAAGATTTGCACAAGATCTTCATGAGACTTGCTGAAATGATAAGTTCATCAGATAAGGATCCTCTGCAGCCAGCTCAGCCCCCAACAGGCCTTTAGAGCACTGTTTCCCAACCTATGGGTCATGGCCCCCTGGTGGGCCGCGGAGGTATCGCAAGGGGGCCACCAAATCATTTCCAAGATAGTCTTAAATTTAATGAGGGGTAATTATACAAAGATACAAATAAATAGAATAATGTCTAAAATGCTAAAGCTTAAAGGATATTAAACATGTTCAAATATATGTATACAAGAAAAGTCCTTTGAGAAGGCATGTTAAAGCCCAATATGTAACAAGACCCCAAATTTCAGGTCTGAAATGTAATAAAAAATGCATTAAAACAAAGAAAACAAATGTTGTACAACAGAAAAATCTAATCACTATCCCAATTTTAACCAGTTGTTACATTCTGGTTATCATGTTTTATACAGCATTATACAGCATTAGTATTTATAGGGTCAGATGTGGGTCGAAAACGTTTTTGAGACTTAAAAGTGGGCCCTGAATTGGAAAAGGTTGGGAACCACTGCTCAAGAGTGCTGGCCAATCAGAGGGAAGGGGGTTTGTGGGGCAGGGAGCCTTAAAGGTAGAGTCTGCAGGATTTTTCGCTACTGTTCGTGAACACAACATCCAAACTGAGCTCCTCCTCCGCGGCTCACAGTCACTGCCTCTGACGATAACTACGTGAACACACTCCCCAGGTCAGCGAGCACCTGCAGCATCACGTTCCTACATGGGAGAGACTCACGAGCTGTACACCCAACTTCCTGCAGGTAAATGAGGCATGCTGCAAATATTGTGTCATTCTTTCTCCATGTTACAACCGCTAACATAGCTGCTTGGTATAGCTTCCCCACTCACTTTCATCAACATGCAAAGTCACTTGCACACCTGGCACGCTGTGATTGACTGGTAACCACGTCTACTCTGCCCAGTAACGTCCCAAGACAACCAAAACATCAACATACAGGCAGAGGAGGGGGTTGAGGCAGACACAGACAGAAGATTGAGCAAGATTATTCCCATGCAAGCAGACATTTTAACTTTTAGAAAAATCCAGCAGATACTACCTTTAAAAATACAGCAGCTAAAACAAAGAGTTTCAGATAGAGACTGAATAAAGGTTTTCTGAGGCTTATATTACATTTTTAGAAGTAGCCAGTGTGTATTTGATTCAGTGTTCAAATTTGATTCAAATGTCAGACTCAATGTGACTTCTGCTGTTCACACTGTCAGAAACAAAGCAGATATGGGTCACATTTCAGCTAAAGAATAATGTTAGTGAATTCTTGTTTTGTCCTATCAGTGCTCATCTACCAACTCCAACTTTACCAAGCAGAGGAAACATAACCTGGCTCTTCATTTTATTCATATACTCTCAAATTTGAACAGATCACTGCAGAATAACTGCTGCATGTGGACAGGAATGAACATCATCAAAAACAGCTTAGCCTGTGTTTTAGCATTTAGCTTGTGTTTTAGCCTTTAGCTTGTGTTATAACCTCATGATTGTGTTTAAGCCTTTAACCGGTGCACTATCACTCTCCTGTTTATCTTTTTTAATCTGTGAATGGACGTGATATGTTTTATGTGTGTCTGCACTGGTGCTTTCTCTGCAAATGAAGTTCCTTATGGATGAATAAAGTCGATTTGATTTGGTTTGATGAGTGAGAGAGTTCAGCTCCTGTTTCCACTATCACTACTAAATAAATCACAGAAATAATTTCAGCAGAGAAAAACACGGATTTCTCTTCCAAACTTTGTCAGATGGTGTCATAAAGACTTCAATATGTCAGAAATGAATCTGGTCAAGTCTGAACGTATCAGGAAGCTAAGAATTAGCATTTAGAAATAACCTTCTTTAGCGCTGATAACTTCATTTTAAACTGTGGATTATCATCAGGCATATATTTGTATATGAAACTTTTTCGAGTTCATTCAGAAAACTTAAAAAGTCCTCACAGTCCCTTTAAAGTGTGAGATGTTTGGTGATGATTGTGAATGATTTAAATGACTCCCTTCATCCCTTTCATGATGCTTCACCATCTTGTCTGACACACTTTGATTTGTTCATGCTTTTTTTAATTTGTTCGTTTGTTTTTTGCTGATTTGTGCTTTAAAAATGAGCTAACCATGCTTCATCTTTACATAGCTGCCCTTCCTCATAAAGAAATCCACATTAAACTTCAGCTCTATTCACACTGAAATGTGAATGATATGTTCATGAACTCAGGATTTTTTCAAGGTTGGAATATTAAGTGGGTAAAAGAGCTGCGGGCCCTGGACCCAAAGGGGCCCCAACACTTCAGGCTTATCCAGAGAGAGTCAGTGTGAGCTGGTTTAATGAATTGCAGATGTGACCAACTTTACCGCCTGTGTCTCTTTATATATTTTAAACCTGAAGATTCTTCATTATTACTCATCCAGAGACTTTCAGCTCAGCTTTGCCCCAGGGCCCCCCCAGTGGGTGTGGAGAGGCCCCCACCAGGGTCCTGATGTTTGTTATGAGGAGCTTATTTTCCGGTGACTAAGGATCAGATAACTTTCTAGAAGCTCAGTGAAATTCAAAAACAACAAATAAGTCCATCCAGGCTGGAAAAGATGGAATCATCTACGAATGTTTGACTCTGAAAACAGACTTCAACATCCTGGATTGATGTTTCTTCACAGCAAAGAAACTCATTTCAATAAAGCGTTGATAATTCGATTCTGCCCCGATTAATTCATCACTTTCTCGCCACTCCAAACAGAATCAGGTCACTCACACACAGCCAGGCACCCCACTATGATGAAACCCGTTTTTATATAGGTTAGCCACCATTCTGCCTGCCACAGATTTGTTTATTCGGCACTTTTTTCCTCAGATTCAGACTAAAAATAGCCATAATAGGATCTCCTGTAGCTCCCAGACTCTACTCATCATCTCTTATCTTCTAAAGAGAAAGAATAAGTGAAAAGAATCCAAAAACGAGGAGCTTCCACGTGGACTCAAATTGACCTAATAGATGTCTTTAATCCAAGGAAAGAGTCTTCATGATTTAGAGGGATGTTAATTCATGATGTAACTTCATGCAAATGCCGTGGGAGGGCTGCTAAAATACATCAGCCGTGTGTGTTTCATGAAGATCCCGAGGTTATTAAAAGTCTCACAGCCCCTCCACGCCGATGATGCTCTGCTCTCACTGTGAGGTCGGATTTCATCACAGAATTCTTACCTGATCTTAACACCCTATTACATTTTAAGTCCCCGCACACATGGGAGTCCTTGTACAGAAGATTAAAAACATGGATTTTCTTCCTCCCATGTGGCGCACTAATGGAGGGAGCAGTCGTCCAAAAGGAGAGACACAAAGAGGGTTAAACCTCAGGAGGCTGACGCTGCTCCGTCCTGTCCAGGCCAGTCTTTCCTCGCTTCTTCTTCTTCTCCCCCTTTTTTTTTTTTACCTCACTCACTCTCACCTGGCCCTCCTCGCTCTCCTTTCCTTCTCCTCTTCTTTTCCTTTTTCCTTGCTGTCTCATTCACACCCCGTCTAACTCCACAATTTCATTTCTCTCTGTCACTCTCTCCTCATCGTCGCCTCCTCGTCTCTCTGGGGAGTGTGCTCTTTTCAGAAACTGATAGCTACTCTCTCTCTCTCTCTAGGTGTTTCTCAGTCTGCGGTCTCTCTCTCTCTCTCTCTCTTTCTCTCCATCTTCCTCCTCGTCTCCTCTCATTCATACCTTACTTTTTTTCATCTCTTTCCATTTTGATCTCGACTGTCTCTCCCACTTCTGGTTGAATCTTCTTTTTTTCTGTGAATCGAGTAAGATCGTAGGCGGATTTGTGATCCTTCCTTCTTCACCCACACACACATACACACACAAACATACACACACACACACCTCTGTGTAGATACACCCCCAAATTTTGCGTGGCACAGGCTTACCCTGAGCACAAATACAGTAGACAGAGAGAAAAGGGAGCAGCTCCAAAACGACAGTCCTGGAGATAACATCCATGCAGGTTATTGAAGATAAATATCTCTCCTTTTATGTCATATTCTGATTGATTTTTATTCATATTAATGCACAAAAGCCCAGCTCAGAAACACACACACTGAAGCACAACCTTTATTTCCAAACCACATGCTTCCAACATGATTAAGTCATGTGTCTGGAGATGAAACACAGCCCACAGGTTCAGAAATAAATAAGGAAGATCAAAGTCTCTGGGTGTATGCTCATTATACAAGGCTATAGGCTTCTTTCTGCACACAGCAGTGATGGTATTCTGATTGCAGCCTAATTAAGACAGTGCCATCCACTGTAAGAGCTGAGGAACACCACTGCAACTGCACTGAGTGCAACATTCTTCTTCTCTTTCTTCTCTTTAAATCATACACACCTCTTTCATTTACTCACCCAACCACTACTGCACTGAATCCAGGTGAAAAGAAAAGAAGGCAAAGCAATAAATCCATGTATAAGAGGAAGTGAGACAATAAAAGAGAGAGAGTGTCCAAGAATCCATCATATAGAGAGAAGGAGGAGAGGAAGAAGAGGAGGTAATGGTGCAAAAACACACAACATGGTAGTGTGAGATACCTCAGGAAATTAAATTCATCCGACAGTGTGTGATGGGTGAGGAGCTCCGTGTCTCCTGCCTCCCCCCGCGGACTCCTCAGGGTCCCTCCTGTCCGCCTCAGGCAACTTCCTTGCGGAGCTCAGCAGTTTTTTTTTTTTTTCTTTTCTTTTTTCCTCACCCTTTAAAATCTAGAAGCAGTCCTCCTGGTGAGAGAGATGATGTTTCCACAAGAGCAAAAAAAAAATAAAAATAGAAAAAAGGATTTAGAGATAATAAGGTATTCCAAAAGGCGAAGGCATGAGAAAGAAAAAAAAAGCATGTGAGAGAGTCGATGGGAAATAAAAAAGTGCGCCGTCGTGACCAGCAGCGCGGATTCTTTTTTTTTTCTTTCCTGCAGGAAATGCAATTATTACGCCCGCACTTGTTTAAGGTGACAAAAGAGGGAGGCTGCCTGGAATGAAGTCAACACCAAAGAATGAGAGAGAGAGAAAGAGAGAAGGAGAGAGAGGGAGGGAGAGAGAGAGAGAGCAGAGGAATCCATCATACACGAAATCTGTCAGTCATGATCAATAATGTTGGTAAAACCCACCTGATTTCCATCCACTGTCCTCCCTCTCTTCCTCTCTCTCTCCCTCTCTCTCTCTCTCGAAGCTTTACGCACTTGGCGCATAAACCCACTCGTGCCGCTCCTCCACGGACGCGCGCACATCCACTCCTCTCGCGCTCCTCTGGTGCTGAAAGGGACAACACACGACTCCACAAGCGAGTGAGCGAGTGAGACACCCCCCACCTCCCTTACATGGAGCATATGCCCATTCCAGGCTCCAAATCATCGTCTAATTGCGCCACTGTCGTCCGCCGGAGTCCAGCCTCTCCATCAAGTTTAGCACCTATCAATTGGGGATCGATAGTTTCCAGAGTGGAGGGCTTTGCTTATCTGAACACATTAATAAGTCATCAAAATATGCTCACACAGGCGTTGCGCCACACTCTTTAATTGTCTCAACTTCAATCCATTTTTACTGCGCGCATTGATTCCTCTTGTAAAAGCAGTGAGCGCCACGCGCGGCTCGCTCTTTGGGGCTGAATGGAATTAAATAAATGAACCGCGTCCCATCTGCTGTGTAATAACAATTTGATAAGCTGTGAGGAGGGAGAAAGCAGGCAATCGAAGCAGGACCCGGGTGTTCGCTCGTGTGACAATGTGGAAGATGTGCGCAACATGTCCAATCTGTGCTTTCAGCGCTGCGGAAGGAGGCGGCGAGAGCGCAGGGCGATGGCGCCATCTTCTGGAGAGAGGGGCGCAACTGCAAGGAGGAGAAAACAGGGGCAGGAGGGGACAGACATACAGTCCAGATTTGACCACATTCTGTAAACCCACATTTTTTTTCTGAGTGAAAATCTATAACCCAAACATAATAATAATAATAATAATAATAATAATAATAATAATAATAATAATAAATTTAGTTTAAAAAGAGCCATTCTTGAGACTCTAAGCACTTTTCAACAAGAATAAAAGCATAAGTACATAACACAAATAATTAAAACAACAAGCACACAGAAGCCAGTTTTTGCCAGTTAAAAAAAGAGGAAAAAAAATTAGCTTTGCAAAGACTTTTTTTTATACTTTGTTGAGCTAAATTATTAGGGGAGAAAAGTCCAAATTCCTACATTTGTTTCTTAAAATTTTTACTTGAACCCCCCAAAATTTTACTTTATGATCTCAAAATACTGATTTTTTTTCAAAATTTTGACTTTGTATCTCAGATTTTTAACTTTTTGTATAGAAAAATTGACTTTTTTTTCTAATAATTAACTTTTTATTTATCATTTTGATTAAATCTTATTACAAAATTTTAATTCATCTTATGACTTATCACAAATTATTGACATTTTAACTCAAAATTTTGATATTTTAATCAAAATATTTCACCTTTTAATTTCATAACTGTAACTTTTTATATCAATATTTTGACTCTTTATCTCCAAGTGTTCTTTTCTTAACATTTTGACTTCATTCCTATTATGTTGACTATAAAATTTATCTCATAATTCCAACTTCTTCTCTTGTTGACTTATATTTAAACATTGCAACTTTTTTCTCGTAATTTTGACTTTTCATCTCAAATTTTGACTTTTTTCTCATAAATTTGACTGTATTATCATTTTTAAAGATATTTTTGGGCTTTTTATGCCTTTAATGGATAGAGGAGGAAAGGGGGAGAGAGTGGGGAGTGACATGCGGGAAACAGGCCACAGGCTGGATTCAAACCCGGGCCAACCACTCCAGGGTTAACTTCATGGTGTGTGACTTAATCCACTCGGCCATCTGCACCCCTAATTAGACTATAGTATCTTATTTAAAATGTTCAGCTTCTTTCTTTATCACTTGACCTTTTATCCCAAAATACTGGGTTTTATCTCAATGTTTTGACTCTTCATCTAAATGTTTTTAATTTTATCTCATAACTTTGACTTTAGATCTTAAAATTTTCCTTCAGTGGAACAATGGAGCTGGCGGTTGTGCAGGGGCGTCAAACAGCAGCTGGTTATGAGATGTTACTGGTGATGATGTCCTTCATGACTGAGGGCCCTGCTCTAATGCCTGGGTTTTCTAACAGGACAACACTGCAGTTCACAGTGTCCGCCTGACAAAGAATTTCTTCTTCTTCTTCTTCTAAAGGAAAAATCTCACTCTTTTGGAGCATCCTGCCATGTTGTTGTAATTTCTATGTAATTTCTATGCCATGAGCACAAATGCATCCAAACACCATCACACAAAAGCTCTTTAAAAGCAGGAGCCTCTTCATCCATGATCTCCAAAACAAATAAATGCAGAGAACCACAAGAAAGTTTTCTTCTTTGCCTCAGTCCATCTTTCAGAAGCCTCACATCAGCCACTTTTGTTTCTGGATTATGTCACTGAACAGTTTCCACTTTAAATTAAATGTATTTTCATCAACATTTTACACAGAATCTAAACTTCTTTAAAATCAGAGAATAGGTTAATTTTCACACAGGAAGCACAGAATGTTTTTTTCCCTCCCTTCACTTGTGAACACCAAGAAGAAGCAGATATCCTTTGTTGTAAAGATGATGTAAATCCTTCTTAATATTATGTTAACTGGATGCAAATGTGTTATTTTGAACTGTTTGACTCATACTTTGTGAAAAGACACTGCACTGGTTCCTTTCCATTACGTGCTGTTTATTATGCACTTAAATTCATATTCAGTTCACCCACAGAACTTCATAAATCACTCTTCAGATGACACATTTCTGCGCAGGAAATAATGCAGGAAGGAAAAAGGTATTCTAAAAAAACCTAAGTGAAAATGCAAATGTCTAAAGAAGCAATTCCTGCGAAGGCAAATGAAATCCCCACTGTGCAGCGCGGTAAACAAACGTGATTGATAGAAGTTTATGAGTCATATCTGAGGAAGAAAAAAAAAAAAAAAACAGAGGCACACAAAGCCGGCACTGTGGCTTTGAAGCAGTACAGTTTTATTTAGTAAGTGGTTGGTTTTTAACATTCTTGACACATTTGAAAGGCTTCACTAACTCTGCTCAGGTTTCTCTAGAAGGTGAGCTTCATAACAGGTTACAACTGATGATGAAAAACAACACAAGAGTCAAAAGGAAAGTCTGAGGTTTGATCCTTTTTCTCCTCAACTCAACGAAAAGCCTCCTTCAAAGGGAATGAGATACAAAAACTCAACATGGAAGAACACAAACAAGGACAGAGTCTTAACTAGTCCAACATGTTTAAAGCAAAAGGTCAACCAACAGTTAAGTACGAGTCAGTAACTATTGTGACTATAGAACTATTATTTATACCATCCAGGAGGGATGAATCCATATTTACAGCTTACAAGACCGTGTCGCAGCAGTTATAAAAATAAAGTTTGGTCTTTCTTCTCTCGAGTTTTGTTCCACTTTTCTCCAAACATGGCTTTCTCTTCAAACATTAAGACGTATCTACATTTGGTCTTTTCTACATCACCGTACAGTGTTTCCAGACTACCTCTGTTAAACAAATGCAGAACAAGCGGCCACAGTTGGAAAGTAAAGTTGATCTGGACGAGTGGCAGCGTTTGTCTTTTCTGAGCGCAGACTTTGGTGGAACTTTACGTTGAAAGAAGAAGCAGTTGTGTTTTTTTCTGCGTTGTAATCAGGATGAGCCCCATTATTAAACCGTAGATTTGATACATCCCCGTTCTGCTTTGGCTCTCAAGTCGAAACGCAGAAAGCAGCAGCTGTTTTCTGCTGCACTCAAACCTCTGCAGCTCCAGGCTTTTTTTTCTGAAGTGGCTAAAAGAATTAAAGTAATAAGTCAGAGAAAAGCAAATCGTCTTCCAGTTTAGTTTGGAACATTTAAATCAGCGTGGCACTCATTGGAACACCGACGGCAGCCTTCCTGCATGAAAATGCTTTCAAACACACATTAGTGCGTAGTAATACGTGCGGCCCTCACTGTAAATTGGATTCTCAAACATTAGCCTGAGTGATTTACAGTGAAGGGGATAATAACGGTGTTAATTTGATACTTTGAATGTTTGCCTGTGGATGCTCGCTCCTCTTATATGCAAAAATAATACACATTTAGCAGGAAATTAATACAACGCCAGTGTGATTTAACATCCATTAAGCATCTGTAAAAGGGTTATATTATCATTGCGTAACCTTCAGCCCATCATAATTAGTGCCACTTCAGTGAGTTTTTGGTATTCAGGGAGCGAGGAAGCTGATTTTTTCCTGCTTGGTTCTGGAACAGTTCACTCTCAGCGCGCAGACTCCGGCTCAAATACAAAGGAATTCACTGAACTTA
>RPOG01006333.1:0-24721 GCA_008086565.1 Thalassoma bifasciatum | reverse complement strand
AAATGTGTGCCTGTAATGTTGAAGTTTGTCCACAGGATGTCGCCAAATATTCAAATATAAAGTGAGGCAGGTGTGCCTCTGTTTATTTCTTACTGTCATAATTAGTTTTAAAAAATCAGTTTAACCAGTTAATTAGATGTTGAGTTATAAATAAACTTTGTTCAGTACATTTTGTGATTGTAACAAAGACATAGGATGACGAAAATGTTTTATTTTGTGAAAGGTTGTAAAGGTTTGTGTGTAAATAATGAGCTTTGATCCCAGGGTTGAGTCTGACAGGTGCGTGTTTACCTGCGCTGACACTCGCGTGTTAATGAGGAGGAGGCGGAGACGTGTGTGAGTGTGTGTGTGCAGAGGGGTGGAGTCAGTCAGTCTGTGATTAGTGCAGACAGGCGAAGCAGACGGAGTACTATCGCCTCCTGAATACAGAGAGGAGCAGCAGCAGCAGCGTCAGTCAGAGGCGTCGCGTGCGTCTCCACCTACCTGTCCTCCATTTCTCTTCCACGTTGGAGCTGCGGACTTCACCTCTCTTTCTTTGTGTTTCCTTCCGATGGAGGCAGCGGTGCTCAAACCCGCGATCATGCCGGAGGTGGACTGCAACAGCAACACCCTGAACGCCGAGCTGGAGGTGAAGAAGCTGCAGGAGCTCGTGCGCAAACTGGAGCGGCAGAACGAGCAGCTGCGCACCCGTGCGAGCGGCGGCCCGCATGCGGTGTCTCCGTCCCCGGCTTTGAAAGGATTGTGCCGGCCCTCCCTGCTCTGTCAGGCAGCTCTGGGCTCCTTTACAGCCTCTGAGGAGCCTTTCCAGTATTTCCAGCCTCACACAGGCGGAGATGGAGCTGCTGCTGCGGGGGAGGAAGAGGAGGAGGAGGATGAGGAGGAGGAGGAATCCGAACCCTCGGTTCTGGACGAGCTGGAACTTCTGGACCTGGACTCTCTGTCCTGCTCGGATCAGTCAGATGAAACCTGGTAACTATGAGCTGTTTGTGTTGATTTCAACCATTTGTTGCTGAGGTTTGGAGCGTGCATGTGCAGACAGAGGCCACATGGAGGATTTAGATCATGATGTTGCTGCTGCTCATTGTTTCTGGATTTTGGTTTTACATCCTCAGACAAAGCAGCACAACTGTGCACTGGAAACTACTGACATCCAAGCAAGTGTTTGTGTCCTACATGAACACTTCATATGAGCCATATTCAACTGACAGGGCCTGAAACATATCTCATCTCAAGATGTTTAAAGACAGAAATGATGTATAAATTACTTGTAATGAGTCAAAATGTGTCAATCAGGTTTCTTGAAAGAAAAACAATGTGTTAGTACCAGAAAATTTCTTCTTCAAAGCAATTCAGACCTCATTTTTTGCTTTAAATAACTTGAAACAGGACATTATTCTGGACTGATCTGTTAGATACGGCTCATATCAAGACTAAAAAGATATTGTTGACTAGAAATAAATCAAAAACACTTGCTGAGATTCCAGTTTTTGCAGTACATGAAGGAGAAGAAGCCTCAAAGCTGCAGTTTTCTGTCTGCTTCAAAGTCATTACTCTGAAAGTTGTGCAACAAAATACATGTTCAAAGTCTTATCATCCTTGTTTTGCACACTGTTGGATTTTGCATCAATGCACTCGTTAATGAAGCAGCCAATCGGAGCAAAGCTTGCTCAGAAAGCACAGTCACTATTATTGATGTTTACATGCTGAGGGTGATGCTCCAGTTGCCATTAATAGAGCAGCTGTTTAGAAAAGGTGGCAGATTTAAAGGAACATACACTTTCACATTCATGAGAAGTCTGTGAGACATGTTTGTGAGTTTTTTGTGCAGCAGAGGATCAAAGTTATCTTCTTAGAGTCTGCTGCACACTCAGATGAATCTTTAATCCTCTGTTATTCATACTGCATCTGTCCTCTGAGTCTAAAATAGTAACTCAGGTGTGTTGAGTGGCTCTGCCTGGGGTCACACTCTCACCTGATGTCAGCAGAGGTTTTATAATCTATAATTCAGCTCCCTCCCTGTTTCCTGCTGAGCAGAAATCTCAGAGTTGGATTTCAGAGAGGCTGTGTGAATAATCTCATCCTCTCTTCTTCTCCCTCCTCACATCTCAGAGGCTTAGTTTCACCTTTGAGGTTTTTATGAATTGATTTTAATCTGCATGTCTCTCCAGGTTGTACACGTCACCCAAAGCCACAGAGTCTCCGGAAGAGTCCACGGCTCCTCTGCTGTGGTGCCGGAAAGCTCTGGAGTCTCCTAAATCTGAGGTGGAGGCCGCCAGGAGGTCGCTGTCCCTGCGGCTGGAACAAGGTAGGAGAAAACACTCTGGAAGGAGCAGGAGGAGGTTTAATAAGTGCAGATCTGTGTCTGTTTTTGTGAGTGGGCTGTGAAGACGCTGGAGTCATCTCTCCTGAGTTCGTCTTCAGTTCACTCTGAAGGTGTTTGTCATATTCCCACCAGCTGTCCTCTCATTTTTCTCATCACTTCACCCTCCATCACATCATGTTGACGTATGAATGTGTCTGATATCTGTAGGAGGCTCTAAAGTTTCTTTAAAGTGCGTCATGAATCTTTATTTGAGGCCTTTAAACTCCACAGCCAGCAGAGAAACTTTGCAGCACAGTTCTTTAAAGTGTGATTTTTGTGGAGAAGTATACAGATGCCCTGTGCAGGATTTCTCTGCAGAATCAGGACGTAAACCTGCAGCAGCCTTTTTAGAGACTGCCATGACTCAGCAGGTGAGCATTTCCAAAAATACGCCGCTATAATCCGCTCTATTTTCTGTGACGGCTTGTTTGCTAACAAGACGTGCTCTTGGGGTGGAGTTATTTATGTTTACATTGTAGCAGCAGTGTTTTTATTAAGACTCAGGGTTTCCTGGACTGCACTTTCAGATGTTTTTGAATCAGAGCATGAGGAGGGTCAGGATTCTCCAGGAGTCTCCAAGGTGCACCTTTACCTTGCGGCCGCTCTAAGCCTGTTGGTCACCTTCATCTCCACAAAGTGACTAATGGGGTCCCGAGAGGACAATAGATGTCAGGGAAACTAATCTGTCGTCTCTGACGGCATTAAGCAGATCAGAGCCGGGTCACATGACCTCTGAGTGTTTGTCATGAGTACAGGTATCATTTAAACCAACCCTGAGCACAGAGGGGGGGTGTCAGAGAAGTCCTGAAGATTTGTGGTCAGACTGGACATCTGATTCTGTTTGTGTCTGCAGTCTCCTGCTCCTGAAGTGACTGTTAAAGAAAATAAATCACATCTAGAGCAAAGTGTCGTCCGACCTGGACTCAGCAGGTCAAGTTTATCAGTGAAGGGTTTTCCCTTGTCTCATTCTTTCTTTGTCTTCTTCCTCATCTTCTTTTTTCCCTTTTTGCTTGTCTTGTTCGTCGTCATCTTCTTTCCTTGTCTCCATCACCTTCTCCGTCTTCCTCCTCTTTCTTATCTCTGTCATCTTCCTTGTCTTTGTCTTGTTCCTTGTCTTCTTCTTCACCAAAAGAAAAAAATCAAAGTGCCAAATTTGAAATGGTTGAATCAGTGAAGCTAAAATAGTGATCTCCCTTTTCCCTTTTAATAAAAATGAACATCAGCCCCAGATATCGGTTATCAACAGCCTCATTGATCATACCTGCTTGTTTGGCCTGATTGTAAATAGTGTGTTTCTCCAAAAGTAGACCTAAAGAATCTTCGAGTGTTAGCCTTGAAGTGTGTATCAGAGTGTGTGTTGTCCACACCCTGGTGTCCTACTTCAGCAGTCTTGGTCAGTATGTGGGTCAAAGTCGTCGACCTCTGGCTCGGCCTGGATTTGTTCGGCCTCGTGAAGTTTCAGCAGCTGTGCAGCTTGTTGCATCAGAGGCTTTAATGCTATAATGGTCCCTCTGTGTGTCTCTCTCTGTCTTTCTCTCTCTTTCTCTCTCTCTTCTGGAGTCTGAGCATCGCACAGAGAAGTGCTCCCACCAGCTTGGCTCGGCCCCCGCTTCCCTCCCTCTCTCTCTCCCTCCCTCCCTCCTGCCTGAGGTTGAGTACAGTGAAATGAGAGGCTGTTGCTATGGTTACAGTTTACATGAAAGGAGCAGCCCTCTCTTATTGCTAAATGGCTTTTATTGGCGTTGACAGGTAACAGAGAAATCCTCTCCCTGCATCTCTGCAGCACAGTCTCACTCCTCTTTGTTCACATCCTCACATCATCACTTTCTTTTCCACAGCTATGAATAGTGACTCTGTATGTGTGTGTGTGTGTGTGTGTGTGTGTGTGTGTGTCAGTCAGAACCAGGTACAGCTCCAGTGTGTGTGAGTGTGTCTTTGTTGTGGTGTCTAACAAAGCTTTGTTGTGGAGCTGCAGAACAGAGCCGTCGCTGACAGTCACAGTGAAGTAATCTGTGCCCTCTCTGCTCTCGTCTGTGTGTGTGTGTGTGTGTGTGAGTGTGTGTGTGTGTGTGAGTGTGTGGGCTGCTTGTTGAGGTTTGATGAACAGAGTAAAGAAAGGTTCCACACATGCAAAGTATTTTTTTCCTCCTGGTTTTAACCCCTCTGTGTCCTCTCTTCCCTCAGTCTCAAGGTGGCGTAGCTCCCTGTCCTCCCCCTCCACCTCCTCCTCCTCCCCCGGGCCTCTTCCTCCTCCTCCTGTGACCCGAGTGGCCGGTGTGTCCCCCATCAGTGCCCCCCTTCCTGCCAAACCCTGCTCCACCCCGCAGATGGAGCGACACGGTAACAGTTCAGCTTCAGGTGTTTTTCTCCTCCTCTGTGATGTTTGGACGCTGACTGACTCTCCCTCCTTTAGCTCCGCCCCTCTCCTCCCCGCTCCACCCGGTCCTCCACCGCACCCTGAGTCCTGTAGGGAAGGAGCTGTCCCCCGTAGCCGAGAGGACCCCCACCTTCTTCCCTCACAGCCGCAGTAAGCCTCACTCGCTCAGCAGAATCTTAATACGCAGGTGAAGTTATTCAGTGCAGATCTGGGTCAAGATTTTCTGAGATTATTCCAACTGTAAGTCGTGGGAGTGAGGAGAATGTGTTATCTCTCTCTGAAACTGTGCCACAGCTTTTTTTCTGCATTATTCGTGATGGAAAAAGTGAGTTTTCCAGACACAGCAGAGGGCAAAGCTGCAGGGAACAAGAGGAGAGAGAGGAGAGGAGTCAGCAGGAGAGAGAGAGAGAGCCTCAGGGGGGTGTGTGGTCTACAAACTAAAAACTGTGGAGTTAGAGAGTCTTATATACACAGAAGACTTTAATTTGTGCTCTGTTCCAGTGACACAAAGATGAAACTATGATGTAAAAAGGTAAAAAGGAGTCAAAGGAGTTTCTCAAACTGAAAAAACTGCAATCTAAGCAAGTGTTTTTGTCTTACTTTTGGTGAAAAATGTCTTGATGTGTCCCTTTTTCTACAAGGCCAGTCCATAGAAGTGTCCTGTTTCAAGTTATTTTAGACAAATTGACATCTGAATTGTTTGTAACTGTGCAAAAGAAACACCAATGCCATGAGAAAAAAGTATCTTAAATCCAGACATTCATCTAATTCTGCAAAACCAGACAAACACATAATACTTATATTTAGATATGTTGAAATAAGTCGTGTTTCTGGACTTGTCAGTTGAATGTGGCTCATATCCAGACTAAAAAGATATGTTAAAGTAAAAATAAGGCAAACACTTCCTTAGATTAGGGTTTTTTTGCAGCGTATGGTGCAAAGAAGCAAAGTAAAAATTGTGTCAGTACTCCAAACTAACGCAGAAGAGATGTGGTTTATCTGAAGAAATTTAGGAAAGAAATAAAGTAGAAATATCTCAGGTGAGAAGTGTCACTGAAGGCTGCAGATCTTTCCTATTTCTTGGAGAGGGTAATGAGGATACAGAGCAGCTGTGTGTTTTGGCAGAGACAGTCTCCAACTCTGATTTCTTCTCTGGTTCTCAGGTCTTAGCCTGCGACGTTCAGCCTTCAGCCCTCAGTCGTCGATGGAGGGCGACCTGGGGGCCCTGGAGCCCGAAGACGACTCCATCGCTCTGGGATACAAGCTGCAGGACCTGACGGATGTCCAGGTCATGGCCCGACTGCAGGAGGAGAGTAAGTGCAAGCCCACGTCCACGTTTGTGTTCATGTGTATTTGTGGTCACTGTCGCATGAGAGTTGACGTCTTCTGCTGTCGTCTGTTTCCTCCTCTCTAATATTTAACGTTTAACTCCAGACCTCAGAGCTCATCGCTACTTCAGCTTCATTAACCCCAGGAGGTGATGATTCTGTGTGTGTGTGTGTGTGTGTGTGTGTGTGTGTGTGTGTTTTCCCTGCTCTCCCTCACGTCTCGCTCCCTCAGGTCTAAGACAGGACCTGGCCAGCACGTCATCCTTCCTGGCGAACCGCCGCAGCCAGAGCTTCACCTTCCAGCTCAGCCAGCTCAGCGCCGGGCCCGGCCTGGAGGAGGAAGACGAGGAGGACGACGAAGACTACGGCCTCCTGCCCCCTCCGCAGCCGCGCCTCACCCGCCTGCCGCACTCCCACACTTTCTCCAGCATCCGAGACTGGCGAAGAAGCACAAGTTCCCTGTGCACCCCTCCTTCCACCCCCTCCACCCCGCCTTACCCTTCCGCTGGGTTCGCCTTTCCAACACAGGCCCAAACCTCGGCGCAGGGGCCGCCGGGGCCCCAGGGGCTCGGATTGGGACTGGGCAGCCTGTGCGGGGGCGAGTCACAGTGCTTCCGACCAGGATCAGGTGAGAAATCACACACTGATGTTTCCTGTAATTAATGTAACTGTGGCTAAATTTCCTTTGACTGCAATATTGATAAGTTGTGCCACCATTATTTAGGTTCTCTATCTTATGTCTTGCTCTATAGATTAAATTTTCCTTGTTCTTTGGAAGAAGAAAAACACTAGTACAAGGTATAAAAGTAGGATTTTTCTCCAAAACTGTAAAAAAAATCTGCTGAGGAAGTTGTATTTGCATCAACCGGTACATTTCCTAAAATTAGGATATCATGAAAAAGTCCTATATTCTAGGTCATTCATTTCTGAAAGTGAAACCCAGATATTATATGGACTTATTATTCATAGAGTGAATTATTTCAAGCCTGTATTTCTTGAAATGTTGATGATAATGACTTACAGATAATGAAAACACAATTCAGTGGATTTGGAAATGTGACTGTTTTTGAAATGTTTTATTACAATTAGACAGTTTTCGATGTTTTCTCCCAAGTTTTACCCCTTTTTTGCTGCTTTTTGATCATTTTTGCCTCCTGAAACGCATTATTTGTTGCTACTTTTTGCTGTTTAATCAGTGTTTTTGCCACTTAGATTGTTGCTCTTGCAAATGTAGTTTAGTTAAACAATTTGTCTCTGTGGTTGAGAACGGTTGAGTACAGGGTTGTAGAGCAGAAAACGTCTACTGCAAAGGAATTCTCTCTGATATTCTGACACATTCAGGTTAAAGAAATGTTGCACTATCTGTGATTAGAATATAACTCAGTCCTAGTTTCCTGGAAGGTCTCAGCTCGTTTCCAAAGCAGCTCTAACCAGTTATATCTTTCTCTCCCTGTATGTTTTGTATGTGAAATATTTACATGTGTTTCTGTGTATTTGTGTGTGTTGTTGGCCCTTTTGTTTGGGGGAAACTTCATCACGCTGTGCAGCCGAATATGAGAGTAAGTTCACCTTCCGCTGACTCTTTTTGCTGCGTTCACCCTGATGCTTTCTCTGTCACATTAACCCCAGTGATTTATTTTTAAATCTGTGTTTTGGACTGCAAACTAGACAGGTTTTGCCAGATCTGGGATCATTTTCAGCACAGACTGACCAACACCGATGTCCCCGGCGCTTAATAATAACTCAGCCTAAGCCTCTTGTACAAGCACTCTCTAAGCTCTCAGACCGTGGTGTGTTTCCGCCCAGAGACGAGCGGAGAGAGTTTGATGGGATTAAGAGTTAAGGAGTGTGTATGTGACTGAGGGGGCGGTTACAGTAAAGGAGATCACAGCCAGTTTCATGTTCTCTTTAAAGGGATGGAGCAGGAAGAAAAGCAGGAATAAAAGTGGAGCCAGGAGCAGCAGAAAGAGAAGCAGAGAGAGATTTTTATGTCTCTTCTGATCGAAGCAGCTGTAGAGGTCTTCTGATAGGTCGTTTCTTTCTCTGTGATTTTAGATAAGCTGCGGAGGAGCATGCCTAACCTTGTTCGAACTCCCAGCATGCCAAGTGTGCCCATTCCAACCAATCCTAGCGCTTCCCCTGCTTTGCTTCGTAACAGTCAGAGTTTTGATTCGTCCAGCGGGCTGGCTCGACTGCAGTCCTCCAGTAAGACGACGCTCGTTCTCCTCTTTACCGTCTTTAATAATCAGTAAAGGCTGAAGGGTGAGACTTGACTGGTTTTCTTTGCATCCTCAGTCCCCTCCCCAGGTCAGCCAATCAGAGTCCAGAGCGTGGGGAACTTCACCTCGTTGTCACGGCAGCCGTTTAAGGCCACGGCCTACGTCAGCCCCACCATCAAAGGCTCCTCGTCCATGTCCACCTCCACTAGCCTCCAGTCTCTGAGCAGCAGCCCGCTGTCCAACAGTGGGATCCCCCTGCTCAATAAACAATCCAACCCCACCTCCACCCCCACCACGCCACGCAGCGGCCTGCCACGCCCCGCCTCCTTTGTGGGCACCCCAAGCTCCACGCCACGCGGCAAGATGGGCCAACCACCACGAAGGTGAAGCCTCATTTCCTCAGTTTCCTTCTACACAGACCAAAACTGAAATCTAAGCAAGTCCTTGAGTGTTTTTTTGATCCCAGAATGTCTGTTTTGACTCAATATGAGACACATTTTACTGACAAGACCAGAGAAATGTGTGATATCAAGATATTTACCAACAAAAATTATGTCTGAATTGTACGGTGTACTGCTTTCACCCGAAAATCCAAAAATCTTGCCGATAATGTCTTGTAAAAGCAGGAATTTGTATTTTTATATGAAATTCCTGTTTTTGTAGATACCTTTGCCTGTTTTCATGAGATAATTTGTTGTGAAAACATAAATTAGTTTTGAATGTCCTGTTTTTCTGAGGTAGTATCTTGTAAAACCAGGAAGTTGTGAAACAAATACATTTCTGATTTTACCATAGGATCTCTCAGAAAAACAGGAATTTCCAAAAAAAGAAATGCTGTTTCCCAATATATTTGTGTTTAATTTTTTGGAAAACAGGGGGATTGTCTTTCAGGTGAAAGCAACAAGCCAAAATTGCCAAAAATGTACCAGTGGTGCTCTAGAATAAGTTGTCCGTTAAGACACAATGTCAGCAAAGTGTTTGAATCCCTCTGGCTGATTTTCTATTTACTCATCTTAACCAATCCAGATGTCATTTTTGTCTTTGCATGGATTAAGTGAAGACATGTTTCTGGATTTGTCAGGTGAATGTGGCTCATATTGAGACTAAAAATACATTATTTGACAGAGAAAGATAGAAACACTTCAGGATTAAAGTCCAGTTTTTGTGCTGTTCAAAGTTCTGCATCATTTTGGTGCGTGGCTTGTGAACCCCCAGTCATTGTTGTCTTTTCTCCCCCAGTTTACTCCCCCCTCCAAAGAGCTTGTCCACCCTGAGTGCCCTTCGTGACAGCGCCTGGAGAGACGGCTGCTACTGAGCGTTGCGCTGGAGCTGCGGCGGCGGCGGTGCCCTGCTGGCTGGGGCCCCCTGCTGCACTTTGAGGTGAAATCTTCCTCGGGATGTTTGAACCAAAAAGAAACTGTTGAATTGACCTTAAATCTGAGATCCTGCATAGAATAAGTCCTTGAAAGTAATCCATGTTGTCCATTAAATTCTATGCAGAATTTCTTCGGGGAAGGCGGGTTGTTTTGAATCTGATGTTGGTCTGTGCCAAGGGGGGGGTCTCTCCCTGTCGCTCGTGTGCAATAAGCCTCTGACTGTGGGCTGACACTAACCTGCTAAAGAGGGCTGCCACTTTGTATGAGCCTCACTTCTTCACTTTATTTATTTATTTATTGATTGAATGTTTCTTTAATATTTTTTTATTTAAGTGAAATGTTTTGACTTCTAACTAACCAGGTGTTAATTCCCTGTGGCACATGCGCCAGTGATGCTGCTAAAACGTGGTCCGTCCCTCTTATATTTGGGCACTTTTGGTCTCATTTTTATAGGCAAGACATTAAAGTATGTGTTCATGTTTTAAGCTAATTATTAATGTGCAACTTTCTATATTTATTGAAGCAATTTAATTGAATATTAAACGTTGACCAAATGGGAAATGACTGAATGTGTTTACAGACGTCACAAATTGTGTGCAGATTAACACCAGAATTGGACTGTTTCTTGTTGCACTTTGTCTGAGGTTGAAAAGACTTTTCTGTTCTGTTTACAAATGTTTGCACTTGTTTTCCACGTCAGGGTTACGGGGGGTTAAATGGGATGTTTTTGTCAGGATGTTTTCACAGTTGTTCACTGCATAAATGTAGCACTTTCTTTTTGTAAGGAGTGACCAGTGGTGTTTGAGTCCATGTTAATATTGCACATTTCACATGATACTGACACTTTTGTTACTGTGATGGATGAATGAGAGTAAGATTTTAATAAAGTACACTGAAATAATTGAGACTGAGTCGTTTCTCTTTGTGAAGTGATGGAGGGTTTGCTTGACTTTTGGAAATTTCTGAAAGTGTTGAGCTTGTGAGTTGAAATCTAAATTTCCCAACTGTCAGAATGTTAAACAATGAGTTTGTGGGTTAAAGTGGTTTTATGCTCAAGTGTCCAATTGTACAGGAACAGGGACTAGGTTGTACCTGTGATGGCTTCTTATTTAATGTGTCCTTTGGTAACTTAGGGGTTTAGAGGGCTGACTGGTAACTTTGAGGTTGCAGGTTCAATTCTTGTTGGGAGTTTTTGGTTTTGAGGTTAATTTTCTGAGAGGAAAACCTGGTGTGTTTAAGAAGCATCAGGAGTCAGTGTGTGACTCTGTGGCTGAATGACTTTGACACATGACTCACATGCAAGAAGTGGTGGGTTCAAGTCTTGTGTTTCTTGACTTATTTTGAAGTGTGTTGTCCTTTTGAGATGAGATAAAGCCCCTGGAAACATGTAACCTGTGTGTATTTGTGGTGCAGAGGTTTAAAAGGACAGTGTGGTAACATTGAAGTTGCTGGTTCAAGCCTTGTTTGAGCCTCTGATTTTAAAGTGAATTCTCTGGGAGTCAAACCTGATATCTTTAAGAATCATGAGCCATAAGTGTGTCTCTCTGGCTGAATGGTATGGGAAGAGGACCTTCAACCTAGAAGTCTGGGGTTCAAATCTTGTCCATGTCAACTTATTATAAAGTGCATTTATCAAGTGAAATGATGAGAAAGCTTCTGGAAACCTGACACCTATGTGTCTTCATGGTGTAGAGGTTTAAAAGGACAGCCTGGTGACTTTGAGGTTGCTGGTTCAATCCTTGTAGGAGCCTCTGATTTTAAAGTGTATTACCTGAGAGGGAAACCTGATATCTGTAAGAAGCACAAGCAGTCAGTGTGACACTGTGGCTGAATGACGAGGCCTCTTGACTCTGAATTGTAAGTCCCGGGTTCAAGGCCAACCTTGTCAATGTTCATCTATTGTTAACTTGCCTCTTTCACTTAGGATGAGAAACAATTTCTGGGGACTTCTCACCTGTGTGTCTGTGGTTTAGGGGTGAGAAAGTCAGACTGTCAGTCTTCAGGTGGTGAGTTCAAGTCCTGTGAAGAGCAGGTGTGCATCAGCTTCTTTGCAGTTTTAGTAGTGTGTTACAACTCCAAACGCTAGAGGGCAGAAGCGGCACGTTGTTCATGTAGACCAAAGCAACGAGGGAGAGGAAGAGGAAGAACGCACGTGGAGAGAAGACAGCGGAGTAAACAGAGACAGACCAACAAAATAAACACGTTATTTGTGTTGTTTTTCCTGGATAATGTCGATGATATGTGAAGCCTCTTTCTGCAGGAATCTTCCTCAGGTACGTCCACGTGTCCTTCAGACCTGTGTAGATGAGTGTGTGTGCTGACAACAGCGTGGGTGGGAAATCGAGGCGATGTGCATTGATGTAGTGAATGAAAATGTGTCATGTGTCAAAGTGGTTGATTTCTGCAGTTTAATATGTGTAGATGTCGTGATCTTTGCATCGTTGTTGTTGTGCTTTTATTAGCGCAGGGTCAGAGAAGAAGACATGTTTGTAGTTCCCTTATCCCGTGATTCTGAATCATGACTGAAACGTTTTCAGGGATGTTTGTATGTGGTTTGTATGCAAGACAAGAGGAATTTTTCTGTTTTCCATTCCTTTTAATTTCATGGTGAAAGCAAACAGTTTTTAAGTGCAAACAGTTTCAAACAGAGTCATTAGCGTTTGGAATTGAGTGTTTTAATTTAGTGTAGAACAATCCAACGGTTGCGAGCGGAAGACATGTTTGTAGTTCTATACGAATGTTGAAACTACAAAGTAGCGTTAATTATTTATTGATTTTTACGTTTTATAATTTTAAGATGTAAGTATTCTGGGGATGCGAGAAGCAGGATTAATATTAAAAATGTTAGAATGAATTTTGAAATCCAAAGTCGAGTGTAACGTTTGGACTTTGACGGTGACGTTTGGTGCATGTGACGTCGAACCGGAAGTTCATTCGACGTTTTGTTTGTAGCTGTAGCTTCGCGTGTGCCGGCAGTTGTCTTCGATTTGTGTTGAAAATGTTAGATATTTTATTGTTTATTGAATGAAGAGACACGAGCTATGAAGAAAAGAGAGTGTAAACGAGGTAAGTGTTGATTTTTAATGTGAAGTTTGTTAGAACACGATGAAGTGTCCACGCTAGCGTCTCGAGGAGCTAATGGTTGCTAACATGTGCAAATGTTTGTTGTGTTTGTAAAGTATGCAAAGTTTTGTACAGACTTTTTGCTTTTTTTATTATTAAAGTGTACATTGTGATGCCTTATCCTGGATAAAAAGTGTCATATATGTCGTGTAGTTGTTATGGAGTGAGGGGGACTGGAAATCACGTAGGCAGTCAGGGTACGCATTTGTACGATTGTGTTTATTAATGTCATATGAGTTTGATTGTTGTTTGCGTGCGTGCTATTGAGGTTTTTTTGTGTTTTTGTATTCTTTTGTGTGTTTGTGCAGGTGGAAGCACGTTGGGGGTTTGCACGTGGTCCATGCGGAGCACGTGTGTGCAGAACAGGTGTCTGGACCGATGCGGTGAGGTCAGAAAGACGTTCCCGAAACTCGAGATTTTGCAAATTAGTGTTAATTTAAGGACGTTTTGTGTGTGTGTGTGTGTGTGTGTGTGTGTGTGTGTGTGTGTGTGTCTGTCTTTCGGTCACATTAGTATTGAAACATTGAAAGAAATTTACAAAGAGCAGTACACTTTTCCACGTTGAGAAACAGATTTCCAAATAACACAATTCTGATGGAAAGGGAATGTAAGTGAAGCGTATTAGAAATTGTTCGTAACTCGTCGAAACTCCGTTCATTGCGCGCTGCCTTTTTTCTCTAACGTCTTCGGTCGACACAGTCGGGTTGCGCGTGGCATTCGGTACATTCCCTTTCCATTATAATGGTGTATTTGTGAATGTGTTTTTGAACTAGTTAAAGTGTTCTGCTGTTTGTAAATGTGTCCCAATGATTGTAAGTAATGTTTGCTGATTGTAATGCTGTTTTTGTTTGTGCACATTTTGATTACTTTTAGTTGAATTGAATTCTGTAAATGCTACAAATGTGTGGTAAAATGTACATTTATTTGATGTTGCTGATTAGCACTTCTTGTCCACTTAAGTTTGCTTTGGATGCAAACTGAGGAAGGTGCATGGTGGTTTGCATGCATGTAATGGTGCTTTCTTTGTGAGTTTGTGCAGGTGGAAGCATGCTTCCTTGTACCAGGTCTCAAGTGGATCCAGTCTATACAGAAGTCTTTGATGCAGTGAGGTAAGAGCTCAAGTTGTCTTAATTGAAAGGATGGTGTTTATTTATTTGCTGTCACAGTCTTGTGTGTCTGATGTTAACAGTGGTGTGTCTCCCTCTCATCATGATGATGATGATGCACAGGTCTCGGTTGAGCGTGTGTTTGGGGAAGAAGAGTGTCTGAAGAAAGCTGTCTGACCTGATGCAGTGAGGTAAGAGCATTATGCTCAAGTGTATATTTGTTTCTAATGAGAAGACATTTGTAAATAGAAAGTGCCATGTTAACACTTGTGTGTGTGTGTGTGTGTGTGTGTGTGTGTGTAACAGGAGCCATAGGCCTCAGCTGACCACATGTGAGAAGAAGAGAAACTACCATCTTTTCAGGCCAGTTTGATTCTGTTTGATTCTACTTTAGCAGTTTTTCCTGCTTCTTCCCTCCATTCTGTGATGCTTTTGCTTCAGTCCTTGTTTGACCTGAACCTCAGATCAGCTTGTGTTTGTGATGTGTTGACTTGACTCTCTGTAAGTAACAGAGTGGTGGTTGTTGAGCGAGAGCTGTTTGGGCAAAGTGCGGTGGAGCTGGGCTGCTCTGCCGAGCCGGTCAACTGTCGACCACTGCAGCGGCAGTTACAGTCCACCTCGCTCCCCATCACACAGCTCTTGTCTCTCTGCCACTTTTTGTTGCTTACAGTTGCTGTTAGAGTTTAGCACAGCACAGGCACTCTGTTTTGAGGGGAGAGTAAAGCAGTAGCTGCTTGTTCCTGTCTTTGTTTGTTCTCTGTTTTCTTCTCTCTCTCACTGTGTGACAGGAACCTGAGAGCAGTCTCTGTTTGTGCTGCGTGAGCTCTCCCAGCTGTGAGGAGCTGAGGTGTGGAAGAGCCAGGGCTGTGCTGGAAAGGTTTGGTAGAGCTGGGCTACTCTGTGGCATGTGTCATGCCCAGTTGTAGTTACAGTCTACCTTCCTTCTGTCAGCACAGACGTGGTTTGACTGCAGCTCAGTGTCCTTACAGCAGCTGGAAGAGTAAAGTGCGGCACAGACAGGCTGCTCTGAGGGCAAAGTTGCACTTTGGATTGTGTCTAGCTTTGAGGCCACTGAACCTTGGAGCAGTTTTGAGCTGTGATGCGTTTGCTTTACATGCCACATTTATCCCAGAATTGGAAGTACAGGCTTTGGTTCCAAGCGCGCGTGGAGCTGGGCCGCTCTGCCGAGCCGGTCAAACGTCGACCACTGCAGCGGCAGTTACAGTCCACCTCGCTTGCGTCCTCACTGTCCTGTTTTTCCTCTTGTCATGATAAGATGGTGTGTAGAGAAATGTTTCAGAGGCTGCTGCTGCTCTCAAGGAGTAACTGCACCGTGGCTGTTGTGTTTCTTTGTAGTAATTGTTTGACTTGAGATCAGTTTGTGTTTGTGCCTGTGATGTGTTGACTTTAGTTGTTGTAAGTAACAGAGCGGTGGTGGTTGTTGATTGAGGGTTGTTTGGGTAAAGAGTGTGTGTGTGGAGCTGGGCTGCTCTGAGCATGTGCGGCAGCAGCAGTTACAGTCCACCTCACCCCTTCCCATCACACAGCTCTTGTCTCTCCATCACTCTGTGTTACTTCCAGCAGCTGGTGGAGTTGTGCACAGCACAGGCTGACTGACTGACTGACTGGTCTGAGGGGAGAGATGTACAGTGGCTCTTTGTTCCTGCTTCTGCTCCCATTTTTTCCCTCAGTGTTTGACTGTAACCTGAGAGCAGTCTCTGTTGGTGGCCCCAGAAATGTCCCAGCTGTGAGGAGCTGAGGTGTGGAAGAGCCAGGGCTGTGCTGGAAAGGTTTGGTAGAGCTGGGCTACCCTGTGGCATGTGTCATGCCCAGTTGTAGTTACAGTCTGCCTTCTTTCTCTCAGCACAGACGTGGTTTGACTGCAGCTCAGTGTCCCGACAGCAGCTGGTAGAGTGACCTGTGGCACCAGCACACTTAACCTGTGCCACGTTTGCTTAGCACACTTAATTTATCCAGGAAGTGGAATTACAGGCTTTGGTTCCAAGTGCGCGTGGAGCTGGGCCGCTCTGCCGAGCCGGTCAAACGTCGACCATTGCAGCGGCAGTTACAGTCCACCTCACTTGCGTCCTCACTGTCCTGTTTCCCCTCTTCCTGTGGTAAGATGCTGTGTAAAGTGAAAAGTGTCAGAGGCTGCTGCTCAGAGGGAGAAGTTTGACTGAAATAAGTGAATGTCAACAATTACTAGAAAGAAAGACATGAAAGGTTTGATGGAAACTTCAGATCAGTTTGTGTTTGTGATGTGTGGACCTTACTCTCTGTAAGTAACAGAGCGGTGGTTGTTGAGCGAGAGCCGTTTGGGTAAAGTGCGGTGGAGCTGGGCTGCTCTGCCGAGCCGGTCAACTGTCGACCACTGCAGCGGCAGTTACAGTTCACCTCACTCCCCATCACACAGCTCTTGTCTCTCTGCCACTTTTTGTTGCTCACAGTAGCTGTTAGAGTTTTGCACAGCACAGGCCCTCTGGTCTGAGGGCAGAGTTGAGCATTGTTTGCTTTGTCTGTTTTCCTGCTCTTTTCCTGACTGCTACCTGAACTGTCTCTGTCTCTGTCTCTGTCTCTCTCTCTCTCTCTCTCTCTCTCTCTCTATGTATCTTACTCTGTCTCTTTATTTCTCTGTTTCTTTTTCCTGTACCTCTGTTGGATTTGTGGTCTGTCTCTTTCTTCTTTTTCCGTGTCTGTTTTTCTTTTCCTTTGTAAATGTTGTCTGTGCTTCATTAATGACCAGTGTGTTTTTGTCTTTTCTCTTCCAAGGATCCGTGCTCCTCTGTTCTCTGCTGAGGACGATGACACCTGGGTGGTGTGTTCCTGCCTGCCTGCCTGCTTGCCTGCCTGCCTGCTCTACCTTGATTGTTGATTGAAATGTCTGTTTTGGAAATAAAAGAATCAATGTTTGCCTGAACCAGTACGGTTCAGAGCCATTTGTTCCCTTTTTTTGCCAATAAAGATTTTGTGTATTGAAATGAAGTGAATAGTGTCGTCTTGATTGTCAACACATGAGATAAATGTGTTGACCAGATGTGTCTCCGAAATGCACCCACCACGTCTTCAAGCAATAATGAAGACGTTTTTTTTTTGTTTTTTCCCTTCTATGGAGTGAAAGTGATCTGTTTAGTTGAGATCTATGATGGGTGGAGCTGATTGGTGCACATCTATGTGATCTAGATCTATGTTATTCAGCTCTACCATACAAGATATGTATTGTGTGGATCTATGTGGTCTAGATCTATGCTTTCCCAGTTCTTTTTAGTATAAGAATGGTGCCGATCTATGTTATCTAGCTCTATAATTAAGCTAGTTTTTGTTTAAAAAGTATAGCATTTCAGTTAAATTCCGGGAGGGGGGGGGGGNTGAGGGGGGTGGTCGGCAAATTTCAAAGTCAGCCTCTGAGACTTGGTGTGTGTAACAGTCATGCGATGCTGAGTGCACTGACAGAGTTTGAGAGTGTGAGTGTGAAATTCGAGCGTGACACTTAACCCCTAATTATTATAAGTGTCACAAGTCCCACAGCGCCCCCTAGCGGTCAAATCGGGCAGAGCTCCGCCGTCACACCTGTTTTTGATTGACACTTTGATTGGTAATTGATCGATCGAAAATTGATTAAGTTTTGGAGTCTGAGAATAAAATAACTCAATCTTTGACTGTGACAGAAATTTTTTGGTTTTTTTTTTTTAAGTCTCTGACTCTGAGAGAATTTTTTTGAAGTCTGACTCTAAGTTTGGTTCAGTCTTTGACTCTTTGTAAGTTTGATGGAGCAGTGTTGCTAAGTGTTGCTAAGTGTTAGACCCTTGGTTCTTCGTAAACCACACACAATCAAGACATAAGCAGATAGCATTCAGTTTAACGGTTTTTATTGAAAAATTCAGCCAGAGAAAAGCAACATGACACATTTCAGCAAAGTCTTCGACAGCAAAGCCTTCAACAGCAAAGCTCAGCAAAGCTCAGCAGAGGACAGGACCTGAAAAGACACAAAGACAAATACAGTTAGTTCACTCAGTCATCAACAGTAATGTGCTCAAATCACGTGCTCAAATACCAACCAAGCTTTCACAGCGGTCACCGTGACAGCGGTCACCGTGACAACGGCGTGGCTTCCCTGGCAACCGGAGATGGACTTCCGCAGTGCGTACAAGTGGGCGTGGTCAAAACCTTCTTCGAAGAGCGGCCGGGAAAAATTCCCAACTTGCTGAAGAAGCACCACGGGGCTAAACGGTGTCCCAGCAAGAAGGGGGTCCGAGACTACGAGACAAATGAGAGTTAGAAGGAAGGAACGAGCGTGTGGTGCCTTTAGGGGGGAGCGGACAACCGAGCTTCAAGGCAGGAGTGGGCTGATCACAGCGGGATCAGAGTGTTGTTTTAAGGGGGACAACCGAGACTGCAACAACACTTCCGAATAGACCCACTCAACTCTCTGGGATGGCAACAAAAACAGGAGAAAGCACCCACTATCCTTTGCAACTGAGCCAAAAGATCTGGAAACCAGGCAGAGCAAAGCTGGAAGAACCAGGCAGAGCAGGGCTGGAGGAACCAGACAGTGCAGGGCTGGAGACCCAGGCAGAGCAAAGCTGGAGGACCCAGGCAGTGCAGGGCTGGAGACCCAGGCAGAGCAAAGCTGGAGGACCCAGGCAGAGCAAGGCTGGAAGAACCAGGCAGTGCAGGGCTGGAGACCCAGGCAGAGCAAAGCTGGAGGACCCAGGCAGTGCAGGGCTGGAGACCCAGGCAGAGCAAAGCTGGAGGACCCAGGCAGAGCAAGGCTGGAAGAACCAGGCAGAGCAAAGCTGGAGGACCCAGGCAGAGCAAGGCTGGAAGAACCAGGCAGTGCAGGGCTGGAGACCCAGGCAGAGCACAGCTGGAGGACCCAGGCAGTGCAGGGCTGGAGACCCAGGCAGAGCAAGGCTGGAAGAACCAGGCAGAGCAAAGCTGGAGGACCCAGGCAGAGCAAGGCTGGAAGAACCAGGCAGTGCAGGGCTGGAGACCCAGGCAGAGCACAGCTGGAGGACCCAGGCAGTGCAGGGCTGGAGACCCAGGCAGAGCAAGGCTGGAAGAACCAGGCAGTGCAGGGCTGGAGACCCAGGCAGAGCAAGGCTGGAAGAACCAGGCAGTGCAGGGCTGGAGACCAGACACTTTTTACAAGAGCAAAGGATTGGAACGCCAAACCGAGACAACAGTGGGGTTTCTCAGAGCCAGTTGGGTTGTTTTCTTAAAATGAAGGCCACACTGAGACAACAAGAAAAGCAACACCACAAGAGACTGGACCCAATTTCAGGGACGCAGACACACTGAGGCAACAATTGGGAGTCTCTTTACTGGCTTGGGATCGGACAACCGAGACAACGGCACCTGAAACAAATGGAGTGGAATTAATTACGGTCTGAGAAAAAAAACATTCATTTTGAACAGATAAATCCAAAAGCTAAGCTCAATACTTACCTTGAGCACAAAACTAAAGACAAATGGGGAACAAAAGGGAAAATGTTGGGTTAGTGGATTGCAACATTTCACCTGGATGATAGTAAAAGTGTTAAATTCTGCTCAAAGTCAAGCAAACACACCTTTGTTTTGGAGGCCCACTTTCTTTTATCCTTTTATCCTTTTATCCTTTTATCCTGATAAAACAACCTGTGAAGACAGCGCAAAGTTAGTGGATGGTCAACAGACAATAAGTTGGTCAAAATGTTCCAAGTTGAATCAAACCACAGTTTCTTGGATTTCTCCAGCTCCAGGATTTTGGAGGAAACAATCTGTGAACACAATGTAGAGTTAGTGACTTGCTCAAAGGATTCATTGCTCTCTAAGCCAAGTAAACCCACCAATAACTCTTCAATCTTCAATCAGCAGCTCCTGGGTGCTTCACCTGTGGAGACAAAGAGCAGTGAGCAGTGAGCAAGCTCCAATCAGACAAAGCTCAGAGTTGGATCATTCATGACAAACCTACTCAAAACCAACAATTCTTCTTCAGGTAACAACTCCACAATCTTGTTCTTAAACACAACCTGCAAAGAAAAAGAGAAGACAAAAGGAACAGTTAGCCAAGTGACAACACAAGATGCTCATCGAGGTCAAACCAGCCCATGGAAATCCAACATTTCTTCTTCTTCTTCTTCTTCTTCTTCTTCTTCTTCTTCTTCTTCTTCTGTGGCCCACACTTCAGCTGCCAACCTGTGAAAAGTGAAGACAGCATGGAGTTACTGACTTCATTGGCAACAGTTGAGCAAGCAAAACCACAAGTACCTGTTTGAAAGTCCAGGACAGTTTGTCAGACAACCTGAGGGAAAAGAAGAAGAGAGTGAAGCCAGTGTGGAGTCAGTCAGTCAGCCGTATGCCAACTGTCCTGCCTCTGTCACGCTGCTTGACCCACTGACTGGGCTGCTCTGCTTATAAAGCAACACCTAACCCCAGAAGCACCCACCACACACAGCTGAAGCACATCAGCCATCAGGAAAGTGGGCGTCACCCATATCAGCTGACCAATCAGCATGGCCCATTGGCCCATACCCTGTGACCTCATTTGACCTCATTTGACCTTATCAGATCTCTTGATTGACTTCATTGGCTTGCTCATTGCTTCATGTTTGACTACATAATAACTGACTAAACTCTGAAGTCTCATTGAACTCCACTTCTAAATACTTTCTCAGTTTACTTGTCTTTATCATTCATTTCACATTCATCAGGTGTCAAGGAATCAAAACTTGACTCATGATTTAGAAACAAGTCAACATGTTTTTATTCATTTCTGCCAGTCACTCAAATGTTTACAAGTGCAACAAGGGAAGGGGGAAAAAAAAGGCGACACAGTTACACTTATTCAACTATTATTCATTTCAAAACACACCCATCATGACTTCAAGAACATTTATCCCCATAACTTCAACCAAAACAACATAGGTCATACATCCACAACACAATATCATGACTACATTCACATAGGGTCACATAGGGTCACATAAGGTCATCCTGGACATTAATCAAGTACAAACCCTTTACTATTTAAGGAGTTTCCATTTCACACTAAAACAGGATGAGCCTACACATTTGTCAAATAGCACAATCACAACATGTTCAAGACACCATGTGGGTTACTTCATGACAACATCATTTTCCAACAAGTATGCTTCTGCTTCCAATTCAATCCCAGGGTCCAAGAATCTTCCTTAAGAAATACAACAAAGAAGACAGGATTCCCATTCACATGATTGAGAGGAGTCTCAGCTCTTNTTTTTTAGAGGGAGTTAGGAACTAAGAGACATTCAATGACAACAGGAGGCAGAAGGAATAAGGTTGACAATTAAAAGTAAACAGATCAGGGAATAGACGTTAGACAAGAAGGGTTACTGATATACGGTTGTGATTTGTGATCTGCCTGATAACGAAAGAGGAGTAAACAATCTGAATTATCACCTGTGTGTCTGCCTGCTCTATCTCAACGGAGTACCTGTGGCGGATGAAATGCTCCAGCGTCCCACTGCACGAAAACAACTGAGCTAAGTTTACTCTACAACATTTATACTTGCACTACCCTACTTTTTTTGGTCCCCATTTGCACCACAGAAACACACAAACATGTACTTACTTCAGTCACATCTTCACACTGATCAGTGCTTGCTTCCTGGTATCTTCCTCAACTTGCTCAAAATAAACAATACAGTCCACACAGAAGGACCTGGGGGGGGGGAAGACAAAAAAACCTCTTAGTGACTCAGATAATGAGCAGGGACCTCAGTTCACCAACAGAGGGCTGCACACACCACAGACCACAGACCACAGACCCCCACCATCTGATATAACAGCGTCCCTCAGTCTGCAAAGATAAGAAAAAGAACAAGAGGTTCCACTCTGTTGTTGTTTGTTTTGGGCTAAAACAAATAGTCATCTAAATTTCAGACTACGTTTGAAGGATACTTACACAACATTATATCACTGTGCAAGATGAGTCATGGAGATAAATATTATTTGGGGGCAGCATTACAGTTCTTCAACACGTCATATTTTCAGTCACAGAGTGAGACCTCGCTTCAGAATGAAGGATCTCTGACACACGCCCAGCCTCAGCACCAGCCTCAGCACCAGCCTCAGCTCCAGCTCATCCTTTCTTCACGGGGCATCGCCACAATAAAAACACCACCAAAAAAAGACAAACATGAAGGCGGCTCGGTCTTCGTGACTTCGTGACTTCGTGATCGGGACACACAGATCCAGTGGCCGCCTTCTCCTGCTCCCAGGCCGGTTCTCCGCGCTCCGGCATGTCTGAGAGCCCGCTGCCCGCCTCGCCATGCCCGCCGCTCACCGCCACCTGCCGCCGCCGCCGCCGCTTCTGCCGCTCCTGCCGCTTCTCTTTCTGCCGTCGCTGCTGCTGATCTGCCGCCTGGATGAGGCGGTGGGAGCAGCGACTGAGGGCGGCGGCCTCTCCTCTCTATCCTCCTCTTCTCCCGGGGACAATAGTCTCGACTTGGGGGCTGGAGACCCGTCCAGCAGCGGCAGCAGCGGCCCCACCGGCCCGGGGGGGTTGGTGAGGCCCTCGGCTGTAACAGCAGGTAAACAAACACACAGAGACAGAGACGCGCACGCTGGCTCAGTCATTGTTAGAGAAAATGGAAATGAGCTCTTACACATGCTCACTCTGACTCAGGAACACTCAGCCTCCTCATCCCTGTTTCTCTTTTTATTTAATTTTTTCCCCATCTTTGCATCTATTATTCTAACATGGCACCTGCTGTTAGACTTATTTGCAGCACTTACATTTACAAATAGGCCTCAGTAAACACTGCGAGCCTCTTGCACTAACACTGAGACTCAGAAAACTACCTTTATCTTCCCGGAGAAATTGATCTAAGAGACATATTGTTTGTTTCAATTTACCAAAATTGGCTTCAGATTTACTCTGCACTGTCTGTTCTGACTGCTTATAAAGTATATAGTGAAACATTATCTAGTATTTTGGACATCCATCCTCTTTAGTGAAGCTGTTCCCAACACATTTACACGTATTCAACAAATACCTCTGGAAAATATAGCACAATAAACCTTATTTCAATGACAATTGAACTCTTTTTGAAATACAAAGAGCAGAAAATAAAGTAAAGGGTGTCACATATAGGATTTATTTGGCTATTTCCTATAAATTAACCCTTATTTACGTAGAAGTGGACCTCTTTATGGACAGGAACAAATGCAAAAAATATTCCTTAGGGACACAAACAGGCACATTTTAATGCATGACTCAAAGTGTAAAAGGATTATGCAGGGACCTTCACATTTCTCATGACACAAACATTATTTAACAAATACAGCCACATGCAAAAAGCAGAGATGACAAAATAAAAAAGGCATGACAGAAGAACAGGAGGGTTGGAAGCATCACTTTGAACATGATCACATGATCAGGTATTCAGATGTTTCCTTCCACAGCTACTTCCTGTCCCAATCAATCAACTCTTTCTATTTATGATCTATTGCACGTGATTCACAGACATGTTAGTGATGATGCAAATACACCGCAATGGGTCTGGGCACACTTATGGCTTCATGCAAGATGCACAAACTCTTTACAGCATCCAGGAACAGCTACAAAGTCTGCTTGCTCTGACACTTTTGCATGAGGAGTAAGACAGACACAGTTAAAAGTGTTCTCAGTTTTTTTGTAGCACTGCCTGCCTCATCACTTTTTCATGGTGAGAGAAAGGTTGGTGAGGACAGCACACAGGAGACACAGGAGACACAGGGCACATGCAGACTCACGTGTCACACTTTCACTAACTTCTCACTCTATTCTCTTCTTCTTACAGACTCTCCATTCGCTCTGAAAGTCCTGGTGAGGGACATGGTGACCCGCCAGCCGCTACAGGGGGCGTCTGTGGACGTTTATGTCAACCATACTCTAAAGAGCTCCACCCAGACAGGAGATAAAGGTGAAGTTCTGCTGTGGCTGGATTACAGTCCGGGCCTGAGTCTGACTCTGCTGGCAAACATGGAGGGATACGTCCCCACCCCGCTGCCCTGGAGCACCAACAAGAGACCCAGTGAGTGACAACATGATCCAGAAAAAAAACACTAGAAATACAGACACGTGCTTCAAACACAGACCACGCCGCTCACTCCCCCTCACCTGCATTATTTATGGTCATCACACTTTAATGAAGTGTCTGCCACAACATTCAAGTTCACACTCAGGTTCCTCACTAATTAAGCTCTTCATGTTCCCCATGTTTGTGACCTTAACGCCGTCTCCTGTACGTTTCTTTATTGATCCCCTCTGCAGCTGCGCAGCTGCGTGTAGAGTAATAAATCCCTGCCTCAGCACACTGTCTTTGTCCTCCACACAGGCAAATGTGAGGGGGGGTGGGGGCTCCTCAGCCACAGAGGGATCATGTGTGTAAAAAAAAAAACAGTGTATTTTAGAGGGAAGAGGGGGGGTGGATTGAAGCCATTATGTTTCTTTTACTCTGAAAGACGCAGGGAGGAGGTTTTTAAAAGCAAACATGGAGCAGGTGTCATCAGGGCATCATCTGTGGGGACCTGCTTCACTCTGCGTTAGGGGGGAAAAAAAAGCGCCTCCTCCCTTTTGTGCTGCCCAGCCACACAGCTGAGCCTCAAAAGGGGGAGGGCGGACGTAACAGTGCCCCCCTCTGGAAGAAAAACACAACTACATGTCCCACAAAAGTACCTTCAAAGACTCTTCACTCACCTTTTCTTTGTTTCCCTGCAGTTTTCTCAGCAGTGACGCTCCCACTGCTCCCTCACACCCAGGGAAACATCTGGCTGTTTGAAGACTCAGTCATCATCACAGGAAAGTTACCTGGTGAGTGAACAGTTAAT
>RPOG01006332.1:0-24727 GCA_008086565.1 Thalassoma bifasciatum | reverse complement strand
CCCTCGTCTCTCAGCTTTATGTGCTGCATCCCTGGTACATGTGTTGCAGTGGAAAGAGTAATCACCACCGCTGGAGATACTGGCTCTGATATCCACACAGATCGGTTTTTATTCATCTGAATACAGGCGGAGGGGACGCTCAAATCCCACGTCAGGTCTGAGGGCGTGCACGCAAATTTCAGATGAGAGCGCAGTGCAGCGAGGAAGATCCGTCCACAGTGGAAGATTGTTGCATCACATGAGTACAGTGAGTTTTCAAACGGACTAACAGAGCTTCACAGGTTGATATTTGAATAGTTAAATTACAAATGACACCAAGAAAGTGTGTGAGAACTCACTCTACAACTGCCAATATCTGTAAAATACATCACATGTGAAAAAGCTGCGTGAGCTCTCAGCTGATTTCTTTGTCTGACATGTTTCCTCAAACAACTTACTTCAAAACTAAATAAGACAGTTTTTGATGATCAAAACACTTCAAAGCTGAAAGTAAAGTCTACAGAGAACATTCAGAGGACGCTGGACAAAACTTTTGGAGTGTTTTTTTTGTTTGTTTTTTTCTAGAGAGCCTTATTGATTTACCGCAAGGATTACTGCTTCACTCCTACCAATATTCCCATATTAATTATCAATTATCAATTACAAAACACATTTATTTACATGAAATCACAACCAAACAGCTCAAAATAACCATAAAACTCTGCTCCATCTGTCTGCGCACAAGAAATGCACTTCATTCAGGAACACTCTCGTCATAGATTTGAACCATTTAGTGCCAAATGGAAATACAGTTATAGTTGGTGTTACAGCTCTGGTTTCAGAGTACACCCTGGGTCAGCCAAGCAGCCTGCTGGATCTTTCTAGGGAGTGCAAAGCAGATCCCCCCCTGGGGAACAAGACACATTCTTGTCCTGCATGAACTAACGCGAGCTTCATCTCTTGGCCAGACTACAAAATGGTGTAACAGTCATACATACCACAGATTAATCAATTAAATGAGGCCTAAACAAAGGATGTATAAATGAATGTTTAAACTTCACACATCCACACTGCTGACGGCTGCGATGATTTCCTTTCAGAAGAGTTTTTTCTGACTCTCTTCAACGCCAAACACATCTTCATTAAGAGGCTTGTTGTTTCAATTAGATCGTTTTCAGATGCCAGATTAATCAATACCTTATTTAACAGTATTATTTCTTATCTAGTAAATACATTTTGTTCAGCATGAGCGAGTGTCACCTTTTGTCTTGAGTTCACTTTTGTATATTTCGTCATTGGAATCAGTTGAAACTTTAAAAATCACATCATCTTATATAAACTGGATTGTGTTTGTGTTATAATTTGCCTCAATGACACGCTATGCACTGTATCAATTTTTGAATCAAAAATTGTTTGAATAGAGAATTGATTTTAAATCGAATCGTCACCATAAGAATCAGAATCAAACTGTGAGACACCCAAAGATTTCCACTCTATCTGTGACAGTCACTGTTTTATGGTGCTGACCAACACACTCAAAAAACTGAGGGCAGATGCAAAGGGGATTACAACTAAGCTCACATCATTGCTGCATCTATGGGTCTTTGAAAACCAGAGCTGCACAAAGCCAGTGAATTGTGAGTTTCTTGGGGAAAGCCTTCAAAAATGAGCTGGTGAAAATGTCAGCAGGATTCTCAAAGACTCAGACCGGTCAATTTAGAGCTGGGTGATTTGGCATTTTATTAATTACTCCATATTTTTTGGCCATGTCTTGATATCCAATGTAAATCCAGGTATTTTGCCTTAGCCTTGTGATGAAGCTTTGATGAGTACAGTAGCAGCAGTATACGATATGTATTGATATTTTTCCATCCATTTTCTTCCACTAATAATATTTTTGGTGATGTAATTGGTGTTCCCCCAAAGCATTGCATTTGATTGTTTCTTTTTTTAACATAAACTTTTCATTCTGATACAACATATGAACCCACTGGACCTAAAGTTGCGAAAAAATGGAAACCTGAGTAGGGACAAGATACACATTTTACTGTGGAAACCACAAACAAGTAAGAATCAGAACATACAGAGTAAAATTTGAAAATCCATGTGCAATATTAGCAAGCAATTCAGTTAAATACAACTATTTGCATTAAAATATAGAAATTCCCTAGTAATTTGTACAACTATTGCCCTGACACACAAAACAGAAAATAAACTACACTACACACATAACTCACCACTCTGCACACTAACAATGTGATACAAAAACACACTCAAAGTCACACATCAATTGAAACTCACTTGTCCTTACACCTATTTCTCTCCCAACTCTGTGACTCCCCAAACATCCCCTCTGGCCTAGTGATCATATGATTTTGTGACTGTCTGATTTGGTGCACTTTCAACCCACAGGAAAGCAGTGTCACATTTTTCCATCGTTGTTTTTTTCTTGCAGGTGTTTTTGACTCACCAGCAGCCTTCACAGAGCTCTCTTTTTACTCTTTCACCAAAAAAAAGACAGCAGTCAGGCTACAAGTTTTCGATGTTCATCACAGAACACATTTACTGTTGCTAGTTATCTGACACTGAAACCAAACCATCTCCAAATCTTCCAGGAGCCATGATTTATCTTTGACTGACCAACTCTTGCTGGTGGCAGACTTTGGCTGTTTTCCAAACCGCCTACTACACTAGCGGTGCCGACTACTTCTGCTGAAATTCAGTATATAGTAGGCAGTAATTGAAAACTTGGTAGATCTGTAGTAAACTACAAGTTCCCGGATGTTTCTACTGATCCGAGAAAATTTCTCAGTCTGTAACGGACCAGTCTACCTGGCGTACTGTTTCCCACAATGCACGGCGCTAATGGCGTTTGTCAGTTTGGGGGCGCTCAGGTTGAGGTGAATTACTGACACCTACTGGAATAAATCAGCTCAACTACAACACAACAACAAAAATGTGAAACGGTCCCAGAGATAAAAGTGAAGTGACAGGAAAGAAACAGCGGTAAATCTGCTCACTTCATCATGAAAGAGCTGTTTACTTTTACCAAATTCATAAAAGCCCCTAAATCATTTATCACTTTTTTTTTTACACTAACAGCCTACGTGGGTAATGAGGACGCAGTTTTTACACCAGCTGTAAAAAGTAAAAAGTGAGTTTGTTTCAGATTTATTTTCAATACACGATAACTTTTGGTGCAAGAGTAAAAATCAAATATGGTGATTTTGCTGTAATAAACTTCTATACCTTTACAAATTTGATAAAATCAGGACTCTAATCTCTCCATGAATTTGTTGTTTTTCTAAATGAATCAAAAATGTTCCTTGAACCACTAAAAATAATGAAAAAAACATAAAAATTCTCAAAAAAAATTACAACTTAATTTCATTTATTTATTTTCCTTTGTATCTCATTGACATCTAATTTAACTTATTTACTTTTATTGCTCCTGTAGCTTCTCCACTGATTGATGTGGTGAATTAATGACTGAAATGTACTCATGGTTTATGTATTATAAAGTTAAACATTAGGAAAAAACCATCAGGTCCACTTCCTGAAACAGAAATCCAGAGTAGTATACGACTAAACAGGTCCAACAAAACAGTCAGACTACATACTACATACTACAGTAGTGCCTACTACCTACTACTGTAGTATGTAGGATGTAGTAGGCAGTTTGGAAAACAGCCTTTGTCTGGTAGGTCGAGATTGCAGCCCATGGGAAGAAATATACGGCTAAATAACATGCAAAAGAAACTACATCAATACACACCTTAGTGCCCCTTCTTTTATTGTATAAAGAAATATAACGCTTTAGATTAAAGACTCGATATATCATCCAGCCGTAGGTCAAAACCATGCCGGTTTTTCAAAGAGAAGCATCAGATCTGGTAGCAGAAGACTCACCGACTGCCTCCGACAGCCCGTACACTCGCTGGCCGTATGCGTCCGTCTTGTCCCAGATAAAGGTGTAGGATAAATTTGGTTGAGCAGGAAACCACTTCTGGAAGAGGCGACCCACCACTGCCACCATCAGATGAACCTGGAGAAACACATCCAGAATCCATAGTTAATGAAAGGCTGGACAAGTACATGATGTGCTCATAGGCCCTAACACCAGGACTTACAAAGCAAGTGCTAAAAAGAGAAAAATGTAAAAAAATAAACAACAAAATCAACGCTGCACAGAAACTTGCTGCGAAAAGGGACGGAGCAAACCAATGAAGGCCAGTGTTCACGACTCACCTTCATCAGGTTGAATGGTATGGAGGACTGCGTCATGGTGACCTTAAGGACGGGCTTATACCCTGCTGCTCTGGAGCTCAGGTAGATGAGGTTCAGATCGCTGCCGGGGATCGAGGTCTTTTCTTGTAAAACCTGCAGAGAAATAAATAAAAGGACACAAACACACATCAGCAGCTGACACAGCTCCTCTGTCCTGATTGGTGGAGCTTCACAGAGAACGGGCTGCTAATTAGCACACAGCTTCACACGGAGAACTCTCCAGAAAGAGAAAACAAGCATCACACCATCTGTGCCCACGACAGGGTGCATATTTAACTTCAAGACACCAGTGGAGACTTTAGAGCAAAGACTGGGGATATAAATAACATTTAAACATGAATGCTATCACCTCAGTAAAATTATTTCTCTAACCCGTCACTGCAAATGTAAATTTATTCCACATCATTTGCTTTACATCTTTGGAGGAGATTCATCTGCATATTTTATGGGCTGAACCAGCAGGTGAAGGACAGACAGAAGGACTACTCAGATCTACGCACACACACACACACACACACACACACACAAACACATGCACAGAGTCACACACAGCTCGTCGACACCTCCTTGAACTTTTTAGTGCTCGTGTTGAGAAATCGCCTCTTTACTTCAAAGCTGCTCCCTGGCTCACTGCTCACTGTCACTGACACAGACTCATGGTCTCCTCTGCTCGCCCACAGACCACAGGCCCATGTTAAATGAACGCAGAGACTCATGAGCGGGTGTGTCCAAGCCTACAAATGCTCATTTAGCGCATGTGTCCTTGTGCTGAATTTGAACGAGCTGATCCGGACTAGAGGATGGCTCTGAGAGCGGGAAACGCATTTGAGCAGCTCATCACGGCAGAATGTTCTTCATGAGACAAACGAGTTACACCTCTGCTCTCATTTTCCTTTGTGTGGTGATAACTTGTAAGTTAAGCTTCTGCTCTAAGATGCCACAGCTTGTTAGTTCATTTGTAGCATATTGGCAATCCTGTTCAGGAAGATGGTGACAGACAAGATCCTCAAAAACACCATCTGTGTGTGGGTTTTCAATGAGTCGTCAATACTTCCAGCTGCAGGTGCAGAGCTCGGTCTGGATGATGCATGGATGGAGCCTCTGTACAAGTGGACACATGAGGAGCTGCATAGGCTTCATATTAGTGCTGTTTAAATCATGGAGGAATCATCTATGATTGGAGAATCACTTCACTGACTTGTGATTCCTGATTCCTTGTCCCTTCTGACTTAGGCCCCTTCTACATGACAATGGTTTGAGGATGAAACAGAAAGTTATTGTTGCGTTTCATCCTCTAATTCACATAGAAACGGCTCTTGTAGATCAGATCTATACTTTATTATTATTATTATTATATTATGATTATATTATTATTATATTATGATTATATTATTATTATTATTATTATTATTATTATTATTATTATTATTATTATTATTATTATTGTTGTTGTTGTCGTCGTTGTTGTTGTTGTTATTTTTATTATTTTTATTTTTGAATTTAACAGACTAAATAGCCTTATGTTATTTATCTAATTTGTGTGACAGGATGCCAGTCCTGTCTTTATGTGATCACGTGTTCACATCTCTCCTTTGCTGTCTGAACCAAGCACAGAAGAGTTCTGCACTGATGCATACAGACAGTGTATTTCTGACAAATGTCCTTCATGGCCGTTTATACAAACATGTGGGCACACACACAGAGAGACCAGCACACTCCTTGAAGTGGATTTTTTTGGGACAATTTTGAGCTTGATTCCAACTGGATTCATACTTTGTAGATTGTTATCACACGATGTATCATAACCAACAAGGCCTGAGCATGGAGGAAATCTACCATGTAAGGAGTACTGCATTAAGTCTTTTCATATTTCACCCTATTTTTTTCCCCATGACTGAAAATGCAGTTGTATTTGGCAGTCTTTTAATCAGCATACCTTTTTTGATGGGTGGACCACATATGAGCTCTTTTAGCTTTTCTGTGTCAACAAGGGCAACAATATGAATGACAGAGGAGACCTCTGCCACAGAGTTGGACTCCAGGAAACTTGAGGATCCAAAAGAAGAGGGAAGTCTCTAAAGGGAATGATCCATCCAGCCAGTTTCCCTGTTATATTTTTCAGCTGCAGTATCGCCTTTTCATTAGGCCAGCGTTTAGTGTTCATTACAGATCCATTAAATCCCCTTTAAGACTGCCCTCCTCTCTGCCCTCCTCTCTAATGGACTCACCAAACACTGCTCCATCTGCCTGCTTCACAACTCCACACACACTCTTCTACCTCTCCCTCTCACACACACACACACACACACACACACACACACACACACACACACACACACACATATATATGTATATGTATGTATATATGCACTTTCCTTGTTTACAGATGCATTCCCTTTATCTCAGAAGAAAAATCAGCACACACCCACACACACACACACACACACACACACACACACACACACACACACACACACATACACATACTGGTCAAATAGAAAATAATTACGGAGCGCTGGTTCAGGGTTGTAAAAATATAAGAACACACATGAAGTTCTGTCATCTTTTTCATTTCCTCTGTGGGCTGCTTAATGCAATGGGACATGAACACATACACACGAACACACACCTCACACACACACACACACACACACACACACACACACACACACAGACACACACACACACACACACAAAGTTAACACACTGTTACGAGGAGGCAATTACAACATTCCACTATGATGAGCTGCAGTAGCTGTCGAGAGAAACATGTTATTACACTCACAGCCAATGGCAGGCAGGGTGGAGCTGAGTGTGAGTGAGTGTGTGTGTGTGTGTGTGTGTGCGCACGTGTGTGTACACATATAACACTAATTCATAGTTTGTTGTTGAAGTGGTCTCTTCAGAGCCAAGCAGACTCAGCTGTGGTGCTTTTGTGTATGGACTTTTTTCATCTCAAAATTTTAATTCTATCCCTCAAAAGTTTGACTCAATATGGGCAAAAAAGAAAACTCTTTCTTTTCAAGCCTTTAAAGTGTTAAATCAGTCAATCTGATCATGACATGCTTCTGCAGAAGATGCTGAATGGGTCACAGTGGGACGGGGGGGGGGGCTGTGCTGTGGTTACCTGTGTTTCAGGTACGATGGGGCCGTCTTCGGGGGAACTCCTGAAAAATGTGGACAGAGGAGAAGCCACAATGACAGGACTGGGTCTGATGAATCCGCTCAGGTCACAGCTGGGGATGTCGTTCTCCTCCTGGGACACACCAACACAGCAGACGTGAGCAGGTTACACCTTAAACTCATTGGAACAGTTTGTGTGTGTCAGGAATCAGGAACAGCACTCACCTTCTTCATGACCAGCGTGTCCATCACATAGAAGACGTTCCACGGCACCCACACCGTCCGGTACTGGGTGAGAAAAGGAGCACGCTCAAAGCTCAGCGTGAGAGACGCTCCACCGTTCACCAGGAGATCAAACCTGCAAAGAATCAACCAGAAACATTTTCCATCAGCAAGGATTAACGCTTTTTATACTGGAGAATCAAAAACCTCAATATCGAGAGCTAAAATGTAGAGCTGCATTACCACATCATGATTTAGTGTGTGATCATTGACATAAAGGAACACGTACATGCCATCATGTGATCATTGACATAAAGGAACACGTACATGCCATCATGTGATCATTGACATAAAGGAACACGTACATGCCATCCTTGCGTGTCACAGTGTATCCATGTTCAGGATAATGAACAAATGTCACATTGACCCCGATCAGCGGCGTCCCGTCTGCTGTCAACACTTGACCACGAATTATCGACACCAAGCTGGACAGAGAAAGGAAAGGCAGAGAGAGAGAGAGAGAGAGAGAGAGAGAGAGAGAGAGAGAGAGAGAGAGAGGAAGTAACAGAAATGTTATATCTACGTCATAACTTATATGGTGCAGTATTACTGCCATGAGATACACAGTAAATATCATCTGATGGGTTAAACCAGAGCCATAGTCGGTCAGAGCTGGATATGAAGCAATAAACACATCATCACACACACACACACGCACACACAAACACCCTGCCTTGTGTTATCATCCCTGTGAGTCATTGTTGGGGGCTTGCAGCTCACTGAGGCATCACTTTAAACAACAGTTGTGTTACCGCTGAGCTGTGGCACTGGGAGCGCTGTGATGGGACTCTGGTGTTATTACTGCGCTCATAGCATGACTGCACATCTTCATCACACACTCACATGGGCTAACACCAGCACACAAGTCCACTGGAGTCACGTCTCCCTCTCCTATAGCTGTGGACATCTTCATCTCTTCAACCAAGCACAAACATTTCTGACTGTTCCCGGCAGGTCTTCACTGGGAGGATGCCTTCAGAGGCCACAAAAGAGAAGCACTAGATTCAAGTCTCTACTAAGCTGCAACATTCAAAAACTGACTTACTTGTTGTCAGTTATTGTTCAGTTATTGTTCAGTTAGATCATTGTGCTTGTTTTCTATACCCTGAGTGGAAATCCCATCAGCTGAGTTGCAGAAGAGTGAGACATCCTTGTTGTCTCTGCTGAGGAGTGCTCACACTAAAAGGAGGCTGTGAAGCAGCAGGTAGCAGAATAGTGGCCAATGCAACACCAATGTGTCCTAAAGCTCCAAAACTATGAGAGCATTTTTACTTTAGCTGGTCGGGATCAAAAGCTCAACATCAGCTGAAACTTTGTGCTGCAATTTCCAAATTATAAGCTGCTACTTTTCATACCCTTTGAAGTCCTGGCTTAAAGAATGGTGAGGCTAATTTATGGCTTTTTACAGGCTAATGAGCTTCATGCCGCCAGTACATTTAGCCTCATCACATCTGACCAACTAAACCACAGAACAGGTAACAGTAGACCAATGAAACTGTTCAAATTAAATCCAGACAACTTTGGCTTTTCGAAACAGTTTTAACAGCACTTTGGACAGACAAAAAACAGAAGGAGACTCACTATGTGCCACTATGTCGTCAGTAAAAAGGTTATAAATAGTCTCATTTATGGTCACTCAAAGAATATTGGGAAAACATCATCCTGCCAACAAATACAACTGCAGCGAAGTGTTGAGACAGCTCTACAGCCTAAGAGGTCAGAGCCTGAGATTGGAGACTTGGAGTCTTTCTCTCTCTGGGGGGCAACAAGTTGGCACAGACGTGCTGTCTCAGAGTTCATGATCATATTCATGATAACAGTTGAGTCATACTGTTGGGATACAGTGTTAGTTTCTCTGTGTTTTAGTGCACCTAAATGTAGATTATGAGACATATATACAAAGGCAGAGCATTTGTCAGACAGTTGTTCTGTATGCTCAAATATACATAGATCCTGATGTGGAGAGAGGATGAAAAGCTTTGCAGCAGACTGAAGTAAAGAATGAGTTTATTGCCTTGGTAGAGCTGACAGAGTGAGCACATTATGATACTGTCAGCAGCAAAGTAGAATGTGAACTGTTCCCTTTTGGAAGGCTTTCGAATTCAAGATGCCCCATTACGCAAAATACACTTTTACACAAATGTTATTTCCACAAATACACTTGCACATGTGATTGACTTTGCCCGTGTTTTTCCACACAAAACCTCTGTAGATAGCTGGTAGTTATGCTGAGACTGTAAGGGAAGCTCAGCTTCCCCTAAAATGTACAAAAAAGTGGGGAAATTTGTTCCACTGTGTGTATATTTCATTGACTAAATATGCACCATAACGTGTTCATCTTTTGTTCACAATCAGCTTCTTATCACAGGAAACAGACACGACTTCCCTCTCATTCATGTCACTGCTCCACAGTGTTTTGCACAGACGGACGCTCAGAGTCTCTGGGGGTCTATGGGGCAGTGGGCGGGCCTGGACGCTCAGCTTCTGCATGATGATTGGATGATCTGTCTGAGGCTAAATCCCTTTTTGATTGATGAGCAAAATGAGCAAATCAGCGATCTTAAAGTTTTAACATCCACCAAAGCTTTTTCTAAGTTTTTCATTCAGTTGTTCTGAACAGACGCCGAGACTTTACCAATCCCCAGCAACTTTTTCTTTGTTGAAAACAATGAGAAAAGGAAAGGAGGGAAGAATCAAATATAAATAAACAAACACATTTATGATATGGGCCAGGAAAAAAATGAGCTCCCCCTTCTTGAAACATCAGCAGCTGCCACTGGTAGGTAGAGCGGGTCATGAGAGTTGCTCTCTCAGTCGAGTCGGCATGAGCACTTCCTGAAAGAGGCGTGGAGAGCTCCACCTCATTTCATATTCACATGCAGACGCTGAAACAGCTGCTGAGAGATGCGACGAAAAAGAGGACTTTTCAGAGAAAGGAAAGGCAGAGAGAGAGAGAGAGAGAGAGAGAGAGAGGAAGTAACAGAAATGTTATATCTACATCAAAACTTATATTGTGCAGTATTACTGCCATGAGATACACAGTAAATATCATCTGATGGGTTAAACCAGAGCCATAGTCAGTCAGAGCTGGATATGAAGCAATAAACACATCATCACACACACACACACACATGCACGCACGCACGCACACACACACACACACACACACACACACACACACTTCCTTGTGTTAAGAGATGCCATGAAAAAGAAGGATTTTGAGCAGGCCCAATTTCATGATCTCAGTGTTTTTTTGAGAAAAACAGCCACATTCATGACTTTGGGACATCAGACTTATGCATCACATGACTTATAGCTGTTTTCAAAAGTACAATACGTCATTTTTTGAAGTAAGAATCTGGCACTTTATTCATTCTTGCTTTACAAACTCACTCACACCAGCATGTCAGCGGACAGTTGAATATGGGCAGTATTCAATAGGAATAAATCTATTGTGTCGTGGCCTATGAGTTCGAAGCTAATGAAATCCATTCTGCATATACAGAAGTAATTCACATTCATTGAAACTGCATTTTTCTTTCTAAACATTTTTTTTTAGTCCCGTGGAGATTATTTTTATTCCATTTTGATGACTTACACATGAAAGGGGCAAAATGACAGCTGACAAAAAGTGTGTGTGTGTGTGTGTGGGGGGGGGGGGGGGGGGGGGGGGAATCCCACCTGCCCCCCCTTAAACAGACACCTATGCACCTAAACAACTACAATCACAGAAACTCTGCAAGTTCAGCCTTTTGTCTCCTCTGCTGCATGTTTAAGGCGTTGCTTTTGAATGTGCAGCGTTTTGGAAAACGATCAACATTTATGAATATGTAAAGCCTTTTAACTATTTTCGTGCTTCGATCCAAACCACTTTAAATCAATTTACAATTCTCAAAGCTGCAAAAATAAAAGGCCGGCCCGTGGAATCAGTAAAGCAGACTTAGTCCATCACTGCAGCATCTCACTGTGCTCTGTTTCTAAAGAAATGTGCTGGACTCCTCTCTTCCAAACATCAGCTGTGACATAAAGCTCAAAGCTTAAATCTAAAAGACACAGTTGATAAAACACAATCAATAAAAACAAATAGTTGATAAAATAATTTAAAAACAGTGGCTAGGTAAAACCAACAGAAGAAAGAGCCACAATAAATAAAAGCAAAATAAAAAAGTTGGAAGTTTTTTGCACAACCAGAATTAAATGCCAATGCAAAAGGTGTATTTTAAGGAGTGATTTAAAGGTCTCCACACTCTGAGAGGTCCTGGTATTTACAGGCAAACTGTTCCAGGGTGTGGGAGCTGCCACCACAAACGCTCTGTCCCCTCTCGTTTTGAGCCTCGCTCCAGAAACGTGAAGAAGGAGCTGGTGTGTTGTGCTCTGACCGGAGCACGAGGCTTCAAGCACTCACTTTGGTATTGTGGTGCCAACCCATGTAAGCTTTTAAAAAGGAATAATGCAGTTTCATACTGGGTCCTGAAGCTGACAGGGAGGCCAGCACAGGTGTGATGTGATCACGTCGCCTCTTCCCAGTCATCAGGCGTGCAGCCGCGTTCTGAACCTGCTGAACCTGCTGCTCAAGAAAGTCTGGGGGCTACAGGGCAACAAACTCAAGCTCCTGGCTGCAGCTGCAGAGCGGCCAACGTTACGGTCTTTGCACACTGAGTTCATTTCCGTCATTCAGAATCGACAGTGCACTGACACTGAAACTTTTGTTTGGTTTTCACTTTTTTTTTTTAATCTGTCTTAATTGCAACGTTACATTTTAACATTTCACATATTTTCTGTAATTGCAGGTTGTTAAAATGATGAATGAAAACGTGTGTGTGTGTTTATGTGTGTGTATATTTGTGCATGTGTCTGCTCCTGTCAGCAACAGCTCAGGATGTGTTTTTCTTTCAAGTGTGGTCCCAGTTAGAAAAGCTAGAAGAAGAACTGCAGAAATACACTTCATCCATCTGCATTAATCTCCGCTGTGGTGTGTGTTGCCTGTGTTTGTCAACTCATAACTGCTGCGGTGAAAACTCAAAAATGTCACTTTATAAAGTCAGGAGGTGATGTTTCAACAGCTCCTCCACACACTCCCACCGACTCACACACAATGCTGTTTTGAGGTCCAATAAAACACTTTTATGATGAGGTTGCAGGGCCGCTCCATTATGGAAATACAGGACGTTTTTATTAGCGGGTTGTGGCCCTCCGCTGGTATGAAACATTCAGGCTGCATAAAAAATGTGACAATAGCAGAAAAATGGCAGAACATAAGCGTAGTCATGTCGCTCGCCCTGCCTTTCACACTGCCATCTTCTCCCTCTCTATTATCATACTAAATGAAAGTCTTGTCTGCAGCACATGTGGGCTGAAATGGTTTTTGGCGGGGGGGAAATAGCAGACTTTACAGGATTGTGATGTGCGCCTGGCTCCATATTTCCTGCTTGTATTGGAGCAGACAGAAAGTGCAGCCGCTAATAGAAGCGCAGACTGAAGCAGGGTCAGCTCTGACCTGCAGGCAGCAGCATTATGACGGGAGCTATCACAACGATAGAAAGAAAACAAAGAGAAGACACACATTATCCCTGATCCTGCTGTGATGAAAAACAACAGGGATGTATAGAAGAACAGGAAGTCATTTTCTCCGCCCTCTCAGAGTACGGAAAGCCTTTCTATACAGCACCAAACAGAAACCAGGAACAGCGGAAATCTGGCTCAGCCGTCCTCCTTCCTACCAAAGGAAAGATTACTTACATGATAAAATATGAAGGTTATCTTCTTCATCTCTTCACAAGATCTTTCCTGGTGCTTTTAATATTTCACTCACTGTCTAAACCTCACAGCCTCTCACTTCTTTCTCATTTTCCCTTTTTGAAAAAATAAAACAAAAACATTTTTGGATGTAGATTCCTCTATGTGTTTTAGTTTCACCCCCTCACACAGGTTTCCTCACCGTGCCTTACAGCATGTCCACAGAGGTTACACACCTCAGACCTTCATTGGTGCTTATTGCTGTCCTTGGACCAAAAAGTTCAAAGTGCCCAATTGGAAGTAATTAATGCACTTCTCCTGGAGTCGAAGTGTCAGATTCAAACATTTGAGTCCCAGAGCACATGGTGCAAAGATTTCACTCTACCCCTGCCAATCTCTGTAAAATACATCACATGAGAAAATGCAGCGTGTTCTGTCAGCTGATCCCTGCATCTCACAGTTTTTGTTTTCCTTTAACAAGTTAATGTAAAACTTTTAAAGGCCGTTTTCTGTGATTAAAGCAATTCAAATTCCACAAAAAGTTTGCAGAGAACATTCTGAGGGCGCTGGATCAAACTTTTTAAGTGTTGTTTTTTTGTTTAGAGAGAGCCGTGATGATCGCAGGATTTACCGCCAGGATTGCTGCTTCACTCTCAACAATATTATCATATTTATCTGAACTTTGAGTGAAAAAGTGGACTATTTAATAAAAAAAAGACATTTATTTACATGTGATCACAACTGAACGGCTCGAAAAAGTATTAAGGTTTACCAATGTGCAGTCCTGCATAATGAAAATGTTTCATCAACATCAGACACGGTGCAGGTCCCTCTGTTTCTCCGTTATCTATCCCTGAAACTGAGGCAGTGAGCTCCTCTCACCTCTCAGTCTGTAGTGAGCTCAGGGTTCAGTCTGACTGCAGCTTCTGTCAGAACTGACAAACATTTCAAAAGACATTTTTCTACGTTTTTGGATTCAAACGTAAATAAGTGATGATGTAGGAGCTTATAACAGTGATTGGCCTATATACCACAGATTAATAGTGTAATTTAAGTATAAACCAAGGATATGTAAAGTAATGATAAAACTACACAAATCCCTGCTGATGACAGCTGCGATTATTTCCTTTCAGACATGATTTTCTGCCAAACAACACATCTTGCTTGTTCTTTAATTGATAACTGCTTTCAACTGCCTGATAAATCAATACCTTATGTGAAACTATGTCTTCTTGTACAGCAAGTAAGTTTTGTTGAGCAAGAGTGAGTGTTACTTTTTGTCTTGAATTCACTTTTACATATAAAGATCATCAGAGTCAGTTGATGATAACCTTTGAGAATTTAAAAATCACATCACCTTATACAAACTGTACTGTTTTAATGCTGTAATTTACCTCAGTAACACACTATGCTCTGCATCAATTAGTGAATCGAAAATCTTTTGAATCGAATTGTGTGTGTGTGTGTGTGTGTGTGTGTGTGTGTGTGTGTGTGTGTGTGTGTGTGTGTGTGTATGTGTGTGTGTGTATGAGACAGAATTTTTACATCTCAAACTTCACACACCCGGGCACTAAAAGAGGTTTGTGTCTGTAGAGAGGTTGGACTTAGTCTCCTAATTATTGAAGGGAGTGTTTTATGATCACATGAGTAAACCACAGAGTTTCTTCTCTTCTCCCCTGTAGGATCCAGGTGAACCTGCACTCTAAGTGTGCTCCTCTCACTCCTCAGTCTGTGAGGCCTTCAGGCTGGAGTCTGACTGCAGCTTCTTTCATGACTGACCAACATTTTAACTGTGATCTTTCCACAGTTTTGGGCCCAAATGGAAATAAGTCTTGGGGCTTCTAACAGTCATACATACCACAGATTAATCAATTAAATGAGGCCTAAACAAAGGATGTATAAATGAATGTTTAAACTTCACACATCCACACTGCTGACAGCTACGATGATTTCCTTTCAGAAGAGTTTTTTCTGACTCTCCTCAACGCCAAACACATCTTCATTAAGAGGCTTGTTGCTTCAATTAGATTGTTTTCATATGCCAGATTAATCAATACCTTTTTTAACGGTATTATTTCTCATACAGTAAATATGTTTTGTCTTGAGTTCACTTTTATGTATTTACATCATTGGAATCAGTCGATGATAACTTCTGAGAATTGAAAAATCACATCATCTTTCACAAACAGTATTGTTATGATGTCATAATTTGCTGCATAGACACACCATGGGCTCTCTCAATTTTTGGATAAACAATTGTTTGACCCAACGATCGAGAATTGATTTTGAATCAAATCATGACCCTGAGAATCAGAATCAGAATCAAGTCAAATTCTGAGTCACCCAAAGACTCACCCCCCTACTTATCTGCCCCTTAGGCTGATGTAGACATGATAGACGATCTACTTTGGAGCCAAAAAACTCCCCAAAGTACCCTCCTGAGAGCCAAACGTGCTCTGAAGTGCCCTTCTGAGAGCCAAATTGTGTGTGTTTGAACACACTTACCATCCAACAGTACTTCAGGTTTAAACAATAAGATCCATTGACCATGTAAATATGTAATTTCTTAGAAAAATACAACTGTGGTTTCTATGTCACGGATATCTAAATATCAGAAATCTAATGTGGGAATATTACATCTGTGGCTCTCACATGCACCTGCTTGGGAGCCAACATGTGCACTATATTTCATTTTTTTCTTTCACGCCTGCCCTTCCTGTGTAGAGCCCAAGAATTCTAAAAGCTACGATTGGACTGATGAGTGGATGTTATCACCCAGAGTCTGTGTGCTGGTCGAGTGTAGGTGACAAACACACCATTGGTTTCAGAGATGCTCATGCTCTTGTGTCACTGAAAAGAAAAGTGACATCCAAACTCCAAAACTCTGCAGTTCAACCAAGATGAAACCAGAACTCGTGTTGGTTAGTGAGGTATGAAGTGGTTCTCACTGTTCCTGCCAAACTGCTGACGCCCCGCTCACCTTCTATTGAAAGGGCTCTCCTCGTTGATGACGTGAGTGGATTCAGGACCCAGGAGGAAGTGAATGCGCTGGAAGAAAGAGCGGGCAGCCTGAGGGGGAAAAAAGAAAACAAACAGAGAGTGAGATGTGTCACTTCCTCCACCAGTGCATTTCAAAAGTGATTTCTGACAGATATTAAAAGTTAAATTCTTCTTCTCATTCTGATTTTGAGTCTGATCACCTGCTGAGGAGCCAGAGAGGATGGTGATTGGCTGAGAACTTCTGCGGGATCAGGGGACCCTTTACAGTACTGCTGGTTCTGACAGGAGGGCTGCAGGCAGCAGTCTGGGTCCATACAGTCTGCCAGGCCGTCTGCATCAAAGAGTCAAAAGGATCATTGCATCATTTTTATGTCACAATCATATCCACCAAACCTGGGAGAGGAGGCTAAAGAAGAGATGGAGATATAGATGAAAAGAGGGATTATGAAACAAAGAGACAGTGGAAGAATCAGGGATTGTAAACAGTTCAAAAAGAGGTGAAAGATAAATGAAGTGATGGTAAGAATGGAGGAATAAAAATGCAATTTGATTTTTTTGGACAATCATCCTCAGATTTGGGTTCCTGTATTAAGTCCTTAAAACTTTGTGATATGTATAAAAAAAAGAACAACTATTAGTTCAGGGATCAAACAGGCAGTGTTCTACTTTTTTAAGATCAACATTAAGTTTAATACTACAACGAAGGATTAAGGCTATGTTAAAGAATATATATTTTCAGGATTGAGCCCATAAACATACAAGTGTAAACTCATACATTTTTAAGATTAAAGTTGTAACTTTATGAGAATACAGAAATGAATCAAAAGACTCAAGTCATTAGATGATGGAATAAAGTCATGCATTTACTGGAATAAAGTCAACAATCTACGAGAATGAAGTCATAAATCTATGAGAATGAAGACGTGAATATATGACGATAAAGTCAAAGTAAATATTTGAGTTTATAGATTTATGACTTCTTTCTAATAAATTCTGACATTTTGTTTTAAATTTATGGCTTTATTTTTTTATTAATTTATGACTCTATTCTCATCAATCTATGACATTATTATTATTAATATTATTTTATGATTCTATTCTTTTTTTTATTAACTTAAATCTCAAAATTTGACTTCTTCCTCCCTTTCTTATTTTTTATTAATGTTTTGATTTATTTTTTCAATGTGACCCTAGAACTCTGTTGTACTTTACTGTTCAATAAACAGATTTGTTCCCGAATGGAAACATCATTTGTGTTTAAAGTCCTCAGACCCTCCTCAGCTCTTCTTTCTCTTCTCCATTCTTGGTGTGACACACAAAGGCAACAACACAAAGGTTGAGTCAACTTTTATACATTCTAACTGGTGTCAGGTGTGATTTCTATATTACCAGCACCTGTTACTCACCACAGCTGAGTTTAAACAAACATCACCTGCTAAAATTAGATGATTTACCCATAATTCTAAAAGGGTGCCAACGATTTTGTAATATTTATAAATGCAACAATTTCTGGGAGAAATTGTGTATTTTATGGAAAAATTTCAGTGTTACCAATACTTTCGTCCATGACTGTGTATATATATATATATATATATATGACTCGTTTGTCCTTTCATGGCTTTAGATAGGGAAGTGTGCATAGATTCACTCCTTTATTCAGGCCAGCTGTGTCCAGAACCTCAACATGGGGCAGTGATACACAGCTCTGTGGAGGTGTGTGTGTGTGTGTGTGTGTGTGTGTGTGTGTGTGTGTTTGTGTGTGTGTGTGTGTGTGTAAGCCATGAGAGCTCAAGATGTAAGAATGAATGAATGAAGAGAAGCAGCACTTCACACACAGCTCAGGACATCTCAAAGTGGTGTAACAAGGTGGAGAGAGAATATTCCGGACACAACAGAGAAGCAAAGAATGTCAGCAATAACTCTCTAAACAGAGAAATCTGAGCTGCTTCTTCTGAATAAACTCTTGGGACGTGGGAGAAAAAAGGCAGTTATGGAAGAGTTGGAAAAAATGTGGAAAAAAGTTCATGTTTGAGGATAGAGTAATGGAGAAAAGGGGATGTAAATCAAAGAGAAAGAGAAAAAAATGATCCTTTGTTCATTGATTTTCTGATCTAGAAAATGAAGGATTGATGAATGATGGCAAAATGGAGAGAAGCAGAATAAATACGTGAGCAGTTTATGTCCGTCAGCTGCTGCCAAGAAGAATGACGATAGAATGAAGATGGAGAGAGGGAGACCATGAGAAGGAGGGATGCAATGACAGAGGAGGAGAGATTAAGGAAGGAAAAAAAGGAAACTGGAAGGAGAGGAAGAGGAGGGACATATGGAGAGATGGAGGGATGAAGGAGGTATGTAAGAGTATGTAATAATATACTGGCTGTCATTTATCTCTGTTAGTTTATGAAAGCCAGGAGTACATCTGGTGAGCAGACACAAGGGACTACTGTTACACACACACACACACACACTCTCTCTCTCTCTCTTCTGTGGTTGAGAGAGACTCCCTTAAACAGGTCTCGTTCCCTCTTCTCCTTCTTCTTCTGTCCTCTACCGTTCTCCTGAGTTTGCTGCTCTGCTGAGCCCCTCTGAACTAAAACTGAGCTAAACCAAACTGAAGAGTGTTTGCAAATAAATCTGAGAACTCTCTTCTGAAAATGTAACAACAGCCCTGAATTATCTGTGCTGGTGGAACCATTTACTGCTTTTTGATTGGTTAATTATGAGCAGTTGGATAATTCTGCTTGAAACCATCCTTTCTCTGCCTGCTGAGAGTTTGATGTGATCTTTCAAATCTTTGAATAACTTTGAGTTTACTCCTTTCTTGGTAGAGTCTACCCTCTGAGCGCTGCAGCTCATTTATACTTCAGTCTTCACTCAGACGACTGCTCAGCAGTTTTTTCACTTCACCGCTTCATCAAGGTTGATTCTGCATTTTCTGCATTCCTCTGGCTGCTCGGGCTCTTTAATGGACTGTGTGCGTTTACGCCTGCTGCAGGTACGATGGCTAAAAATGTGAAGCTTTCATACTTACATGGTACTTTTCATTCCCTCTCAATTGTCAACAGCAGAGCCCCAGAGGTGATTAATTCTTCGAGCAAATACCATCACAGATATTTGAGAAGAGATTAAGTTGTGCTGGCTTTCAGTTTTACAGGAGCTCTGCTTCTAAAAGCCTCTCACATTTTTTAATATACAGCACCTTTGTTCATTTTTTTCTTTCTATCTTTGTTCATAGAGCTAAATTAGTTAAACCTATTTCTTTGGTCTGCGCTTTCCTTCCACAAGTGCTGACACACTTCCGAGATGAATGCTATTTAAGTACCTCAAAGCCCCTGGATATCTTACACGAACCCCCCCCCCCCGCCCCTGGTAGTGCCATTTTCAAAGATAAACTTATTAATTAGTGGTGCTTACAAGTCGGGGTGGGGGCAATTGTGAAAACCACAGACTGAAGTGCCCCCTTGGTGGCTGAAGCGCCGGCCTACGGGCCCTCTGTGGGGTCAAACCTGTGCTGAGGTGCCCTCTTGGGAGCAGACAAACATGTTTAAATGCACTCTTGGCAACACACACACACACACACACACACGCTGGTGTATGCACGCAAAAATGCATACAACAAAGTGACCTCCTGGGGGGCCAAATACAGCTGCTAACAGCAAGAACACACTTAGAGGGTCTTTTTTTTCATTTCACCCCTGCCCTTCAAAAAGTCTCTGCACTGCCCAGAACTTCATTTGGACCTGAGTTCCTGGGGTTGAAAACACGTATTTGGACATAAGGCCACCAGTGTCTGCTGATAATTTGTGGGATGATTAAAAATGAGTAAACCATGAATTGAAATCTGTTCTCAGAAACCTGCCTGCTGCTCTCTCATGTTGTCTGATCCTTCCCTGTAGTCTCAGTATCTTAGGTCCTGGTCTGAGGTTTGGGTCCCTGCTCTTTCCAGCCCAACAGACATTTTCTGCCTCCTCACCCTGTGGTACTCTACCTGTCAACCAGTTCACCTGTTCCTTTACCTGCAGAGTGTACAAGAGTAAGTACCTCCTTCATTGTCCTTGCCGTCAGTACAGAGTGTTTCCATGGCTACGTGACACCCAGCCCCTCTCCATCCTGATTGGCAGATGCAGTGCCAGCCGCTGGCCTCCAGGGTGCAGCGCCCGTTGTTGTTGCAGAGACCCGGACAACCCTCTGGGACAGGAGACAAAGACGGTTAGAAAAGTTAGAGCAGCGCGAGTGGGTGAGTGGGAGGAGTCACGGCTGGCCGTCAGGAGGGAAAAAGACTTCAACCAATGCACCGGTGTGAAGGTAGTGGAGAGCAGGTTTGTACTGAAGCTCTGACAGATGAGTGGAATCAATACTGCCTTTAGTTCTTTTTTTACTTGGACTGATTTAATGCCAAAACAACAACATGTTCAGTGTTTCCCTTTCAACTTGGAAAAACCTCCGAAACAGAAGGAGAGCATCATGGGACGCTGAATCTCCAGTGAGCATCAGGAGGAGCTGGAGGTGATCTGGCAGCCTCTGCAGGCGTGAGACAGGTTCACTGCAGGTTTCACACAGCTGAGGGAAATCCTCCTACACCACACTGAAGCCGTCTCAGATAACACATGTGAGAATCTCAGCGAGTAGATGTGTGCGCAGGAAAAGAAGCACACGCTCATGGACATGCTGTCAACATGCTTGTAGCATGGATGAAGAAAATAGGTTTTAATCATTTACTGATGATTTACTGACATATTAAAAAAAGACTGAGATGATGAAGGATTAGATAGTAAACTTGTACTTCCTGGGGTAGCTTTCAATGCGCGGCTACATAAACATGCAGTTGTTGAATAATCCAAACAAAGATTGAGCAACACTCTGGTCAACTGCCAACTTCACTTCATCTCAGAGGATGTAGGGGAGAAAACACGAGAGCTTTTGTTTGCTTGGTGCAGCCATGTGACCTCTACTACACCACTGCTCAAACATTTTTGGTCAAGTATGCCAAACAGCTGATGAAGAGACTCCTTTCATCTGCTGTGTTGTTGTAGAGTGTCCATCTTTCAGGCTGAGGATTGGTTTGTATATTTGGATCCTAGGAGGCCCTGATCTTTTTTAAACCAACAGGACTGATTTGGTCACTGGTTGGGTTTTCAGAAGGTCTTGAAAATTAGACTCATACACTTACAAATCTAACAACACATATCCTACACAGTACTAACGAAAGAGCTTTGAATAGTTATCAACGTGATAAATTGGGAGAAGATACAAACCAGGAGTAGAGCTGGAGAACAGGTTAAAAAGGGGGAGACTCCCACTGGAATCTGTCATCTTGTATTCATTAAACTGTTTTTCCACTTTTTTAAACGACTTTATAAAATCATACATTTTGTTTCTTATCATAATCACTGCAAACATGGTTTAAACAGAGCATTGTTTTGTTTTCTTGACTCCAGGCTTCACTGCTAAAATTATGACTACAACAAAAAAAAAGGAAAGAAATGAGGCAGTTTTGCTTACATTTGCTAAATTTCTGTTATTGTTGTGTTCTGGGAGGTTCTTTCCAGTATTTTAATCTAAAAATGAGCTTTTCTTCCTGTTTTGATACTTGGAAATGCTTCTCCAGTTCATATATCTAGATTTCTAGTCAAGCTAGCTTATCTTGCTGTTTGAATAGATAATTTGACTAGTTTGAAGTCATTTTCTCAATAAATCCAGTGACATTTTCACAGTGTATTTGGGCTTCCCTTTTTTGCAGTGCATATGGAACTGGTCTCAGGACTGAGGATTAACTCCAGGACTGGTAAAGACCACCAGTGTTTGTACCTGATTGCTGTGAACCCCACAGTGTTTTATTGGCTCTCAGGTCTTTGTTGTAGCTTGGACTTGGTTTCAGCTTTGAATAAAACAGCAGATTTCTGAAAACCTAAACACCTTTAAGACATCAAAGCCATTTCTCAGAGAACCCTGCAGTTCACTGGAGAGCTTCATCCTTCTTGCAAGTCTAAAAGACCTTTGTCAGAAACCTTTCCTGAGCTTTAGGGAAACACTCAACACGTACCTTTTTGCATTAAACTCAAACACATTTCTTGTCAGCAGAAAAGCCTCACTGCCAGCCGCTTCGGTTCCAAAATAGCTCCAGAAAAACTTCAAACATGATGCATTGGTTGAGCCCTAACTTGAGAGACGGCTGTGAGTGATGAACCTGTCTCCTACAGATGGACTGACAGACTGAAAGACAGATCCAGAGACAAATATAGAATACAATACAATAACCCACATGTGAGAGAGACACAGACTGACAGACAGACAGACAGTCGGCCTCTGGTGAAATGCACTGATGTTGTAGTTTCACATGAACTGTGGCCAAAAATGGCTTCAGTCTGCTGCAACTGGAAATCACTTCAAGGGAATGTTTTGTCAACTTAGCTGAGGAAACATGTTATTTGTTCAGATGATGGGAATAGAGACTACAAACAAGATAGAATCAGACTGGAGAGGAAAACAAGCCGAGGGTTTCAATTTCTGAGTTTTTCCACCAAAAGGAACTAAAACTAGCAAAAGAAGCTTTTCCTTTAACAAATATAATTCCTTTGGTGTGGCTGAGCCAGTCATTGAAAACAAACCAAATCACAGGTTGAATCCATGTGAAAACACAACAGGTAGACAGATACACAGTGCACAAAGTATAGGGAGGACCGGGTGCTTTGGACTGCATGCCTCCAAAAACTATACTTTCTGCCTCTGTTTGACATTCCCCGATCACAGAGTAGACAATCAGATAGACCGATCCATAAAGAGTGACTATCAGACCCAAGCAAAGCCCAGCTGGAGAGACAGAACGAGAGATGGATGTGAAGACAGGAAAAAAGAGAGAGAGAGAGAGAGACAGGACAGGGGGATAGCAGCTGGCTAAAGTGACACAAACATATACATATATACATATATATTTATATATATATCAGGCTGGTGGATGCAAGACAAAACATGTAATAGTGCAGGAGTGTAATTCTGCAAATTTGACTGTGGAGTGTATTTTGTGTCAGAGCCAGAAAAAAAAGGGTTAATAAAGATGCGAGCAGAAAAAGACATTGAAAACTGAGACTGCAACAGGATGTATAGAATTTTAATGAAAGAAGACGATAAAAAAAAATAAAATAAAAGAGAAAACAGATACAGCAAATAGACTGAAAGAAAGGAAAAGACAGGAGAGACTGAGTGGAATGATTGAACTCAGAGTCAAAAGAAGTAACAAAGCAGATTGTGAAGTGGTTGTATTTGGGGACAGAAAGGCCTTTATTGAGTCTTTGGCATGAATTACCTTTATATCCTGAGAATAGGAGAGGGCACGAGGGAGAGAGGAGGGAAAATTAGGGAAAAAAAGTAAATCGAAACAAAAGCAGCACTGCCAAATATACTCTCTGTGATGGACAGATGGAAATGGCAGCCAAAGGAAGAGAAGGAGAGGAAGAAAGAGCCGGGGTCAAGGGAGTGCAATAACACTGCAGGAGAACCTCAACAGGGTAAAAATGAGCAATTCATTCAAATCCGTCTTCATTCACATTGAAATTACGCACCAGGGAGGGGGGGGGGCACAAAGCAACAGATAAAGGGATGAAACCAGAAAAGAGCTGCACAGAAACACTTGAAAGAGACCCTGAAAACAAATTCACAAATCAAAGAGTCAGGAGATATAACACAAAAGCTGAGAGCTCCACAGGCTACCAGGAGCTCTGCTAAGTGTGCTTTGGGACACAGTTGACTGCCATGTTGCTTAGTTGCTGGTTGCTTTGTCTGAGCTTCAGGTTTCATGTTGATCAAAATGACTCTGATCAAAGAACCCACTTTTTGTGATCAGGAGTAGTCACTCATGTTTCATTTTATCCTGGTTTTCAGAGAAAAACAGATTTTTTAAGAGATTTAAATGGGACTTTGTGATATACACTTAGTCCACAAGAGGCGCAAAATCCACACAAACTGACAGGGCCTCACAGCTGCTTCACATCAGACATTTTATCTTTGTTATTGAGGCTGTTTGGTAAAATAAACTGTTTGGAGGGCCACATCTTTAAATTCCCATAACCCAGATATCTCTATCTAACTGAATCAGTTCCAGAAACACATTTTTCAAAAAAGAACACACACACACACACATATATATATATATATATATATATATATATATATATATATATATATATATATATATATAGATAGATAGATAGATAGACAGACAGATAGATCGATAGATAGATAGATAGATATACATATGTATGTGTGTGTGTGTGTGTTTATTTATTTTCCAATTATATGTAATTCCTCACTACACACAGTGCTC
>RPOG01006329.1:0-24748 GCA_008086565.1 Thalassoma bifasciatum | reverse complement strand
CCTCCCCCGACCTTACCCCGCCCCATCATGACTCAGACTCCACCTCCTAACATAGGGCTGGCCTATAAAGAATGACCTACACAGTGGTAGGTTGATCCTTCGCATCCACCATTCAGTTTGTGCCAACCAACCAGGAGTAACCAGAAGTGGTTTGGATAGACGTTTGCTTAAATCTGCCGCCACCACAGGGTCAGCCAACACAGGGGGGGCGCCACTCCTCACCTCTCACCTCTCCTTCAAAGCACCCCAACTGATTTAGCATCTTAAAGGAAAGATTTGTGTCCTACTGTAGGATTTATAAAACCTACAAGCAATAGATTCACTGTACATTTCGACTCATAAGCCATACAGTCAAAATGTTCCCGCCCATGACTTCCTGCTGACCACACAGAGAGGACAAACGCTCATACCAGGGGTGAGTTTCTGTCAATGATTTTCTTTTTCTAATCTGGGACTGCTGGTGAGAGCAGTCATTTTTTAAAGTGTAATATAATGGGTGTATTTGCATAAAGGCACTCAGGCCTACTCACTCTGTCATTGCTCCCCGCCAGCGGGGGGGGGGGCGAAACAACCCTCCTTCAACCGCTGGCTTAGCTGTGAACGGGCTAGCATACTTTCCCAAAACCATACATACATACATACATAAGCTTTATAGAAAACACAAAAACATGATAAACTGTATAGACACCCACATGCCATTATATATAGAGACTTTCTAAAGCTGGAACAGTACTGTTTTTGTGCATTTGTTTGTGGGTGATCACTGTGGAAGTGGACCACAGTTCTTACTGGACATCACGATGTCTCATTCTGACTGTGATAATATCTATTGGTTCATGGTGGTATATATTTGTGTCATTAAAACAATATAATGGGAAATATATATAGTGTTTTAAATATAGTGATACAGGGCTCAGTTTTTTAAATTCAGTATTTTGTATCATTATGTGCAGTTTCTGACTCATAGTGTACTAACCCATGTACTGTATGGGAACCATCTGAACGAATGACGATCATACACAAGCACAAAGACTGACGGAAAAGAAGCTTTTTTCTTCTCTTGGTTTGATTCTTTTTCTATGAACTCACCTCGTCCCCCAGCGTTTCAGTATTCAGGGTTCATGTGCAATCCGATTATAGGGCAGCTGTTAGATTAGAGAAAAGGATCTGCAGAGAAATTGTGTTTACAAAGAGAAAGAGTTGATATTCTATGACAGAGTTTAATGTAAAAGAAATCCATTTATATAATGAAAATAGTTCTAATTTTACTAAAGAAGGAGATATAACAGGGTTACAATACATTCAGCAAGAATAAATTACATTATGAAAAACGTAAGTTTCTAGGGAGTAAAAGTCACAAAATAAGATAAAAGAGTAGTTTCTGCAAGGAAAGTTTATTGAAAGAAAATGTAAAAAATACAAAGGCATATTAGGGACACTGACAGAAATAAAAAAGTAATAATTTTTGAGAATAAAAATCAAAATTCAAGTCGTAAATAAAATTGCAAATTTACAGATGTAAATCTATGAGAAGTCAAACCTGACATACTCAAGTTTATTAAGTGATACATTTCACCGCATCATGGACCTTTTTTATAGCCTTAATAAAGTGTATTTTCTACTTTTACTTAGCAATAAGGAGATAATACTGATTTTAGCAGCTTTAGGCAAAAGATTTTTGGATTATTGTCGGGCTGCATCAGCAGTGATGTGGATGATGTTTGGGTCTGTTGTTGTGAGGGGAGAGCTGAGCCAGAAGGCAAAGCTCTCAAGTTATTAGTCAATCCATGTTCCAATCCTCACTTATGGTCACGAGCTGTGGGTAGTGACCAAAAGACCAAGATGGTGGATGAGCTGTCCCTGCAGGGTGTCTGGGCTCAGCCTTAGAGAACGAGTTCAGAGCTTAGACACCTGGGAAATGGTCTAAATAGAGCTGCTGAGCCCCTGCATCCAGAGGAACTAGATGAGGTGGTCGAGGCATCTAGTGAGGATGCCTCCCGGACGGGGAGGAGACCCCGGGACAATTCCAGGACATGATGCAGGTGTCACCCCAGAGGAGCAGGTGGAAGTGGCTGGAGACAGAGGTCACTGGTCTTTACTCCTCTGAATAAACAGTGGAAAATGGATAGGACACAATATAAATTTGTAAACTTATAAAAATGGGCATACAAAGTCAGGTTTGAGTTTTTTCTCAAAAATTTTGAGGTTTCATTCTCAAAAATTCAATTTTCTTTATTTGCTCCAGTGGCCCTAATATATCATCAAAGAAAAATGTCACTGCAAATAAGAGAAACTATAGTATTTGTAATAAAGTCAAACTAGTACAATAATGGCTAAAACATCAAACAAAAACTAAATTCTGTTTTCAATTTTCAGTTTCTCAGTATTATCAGAAAAATAAAGTGAATATAAAAGTTGACCCCACAGTCATAGTTAAAATGTACAGTTTAAAGTAATAAAAGAATCTTTGATTAACATAAAGTCATAATATCAGGGGTCTTGTGTTAAAATAGTCTGAGTCATGACAGTGTAGTCGTTACTTTGAAAATGTCAGAGGATCACAAGAGAAAACTCTTAAACGAAGGCTGTTTATCAGACCGTATTAGAGGAGTTATACCTGAACCTGTTTTTTCACGTTTGAAATCATTTTTTTGAAAATATATTTGAGAAGGAAGAGTGTTGAATGTGTCATGTGTCTGCATGTCTTTTTCCCAGAGCCCCTGAAAGAATAACCCATATTTTTAAATCCCATAATCGACCTGCAGTTAAGCATGAAGTCAGTGACATTATCCTGTTTGTTACAATAGAGTGACCTGTAGAAATATTTTACAAAGCCTTTATAACATTTAAAACATTTTTAAAAGATTTTTAGAAAAATTAAACTCAATTTAAACAACATAGTCATTTTTTCTTCAAGTTTTCAAAACTTTTTATGAATATTAAGATTTTAATATAATGATATATTCATGTGCACTTAGGATTTTTTCTTAAATGATTTTTTTCCATTATATAATAATATATGTGGTATATATAAACGTATTAGTACAAAAAGTCGCAGAATTTATGTTTGCTCCATTATTTCTTGGTTACAACAATGCTTCTTGATAATACAGATAATACTGTAATGCCTATTTGTTCCTCTTTTAAATATAGACATATTTGTGAGGATCTTCAGTAGATCTGAGTTTGTGGTTTGTTCCAGTAAAAGATCTGCCAAATCTCCCTTACCAATGCCAAACAACTTTTTTAGCAATTTAAAAGTTTGTCAATTAATAAAAATAAAACAGCAGAAAAATTTGCTTGGCATTGGCAGAGCAGATTTGGCAAATTATTCATGGGAACAATCCACAACCTCAGCTCTGCTGCGCATCCCTCAGATACATGTTCCTTATAAATGTGGCTCCATTTAAAAGAGAAATAAACAGACTTTACAACAAGATAAGATTTATGACCAATTATGAGACATTGTTATAACAAAGAAATAATTCAACAAATATATTTCCCTACTTTTTGTGCTAAGTTTATTTTATGTTTATATTTATATGTGTGTGTATATGTATATACACACACACATATAAATATAAAAAACATATTTAAATATATGTTTTTGTTATCTCTTACTTAGCTTATGTGGTTGATGTGGTTAATTCAAAGAGTTAAGGACATTCTGAGGTTTGTGAATGTTTCATGAATGTTAAAAGTGTATCAATCAAACACTACTGCTTTAAATGCACTGCTTACTGATTTACATACCAAGCTTCTCTTTAGCCCAGTATTTTACATCAACCAACTCAAGTTCCCAAGTGCCATGACAGAAACATTCAGTGACTGATGCATAGTCACATAATAAGTGTGTGGTTAATGTGTAAGCTAAGTACAAAAATGACTTTCAGGGGTCAATGTTGACTTCCAATCATGAAATTATCACTGGGAACACAAACATTCTCTTACCTGTAAAATAAAGCACAGAAAACTGACAGACCACAGTTCCTGTGTGTAAATCTAAGGATCCATTTGACCTCCTACGTCTTGTCAGAGTTGGGGGTTACATCCACTTTAGAGCAGGTTTGTTTTAGAGGAAGTTTGTGGTGATGCTGCTATAGGCTTAGAAAAAAGCTGTGAATATGTCGATGATTTGAATGCACAGATAAGAGGGGAAATTAAGTATGCCACTTTAGTTATTTAATGTGTATTGTAGTCAGCATTTATTAAACAAGTGTATGTAAAGAAACTCTTTGGTTGAATGTGGTTGATGATTTCATTAAGTCGTTGATTAGCTTTGGCTTGCCATGTGAAATTTATTTTTCTCCCTACAACAAATTTACAGAATACGGACATTTTAGAAAAAAAGATCTTACAAGTCCACCAACAGGTGAAACTACATGTTGAGGGTTCAACACTTGAGGATGCACAAGGTCGTATTATTATATTACCTGTATCTGTTCAACCAAAGACTTACCTGTATCAGCATTTATATCAGGACAGAAAACAAATGTGGGCATGGCCTAAACATTCCTTATCTCTTTTTTAGCTCTCTCACAACTATTAGACACAACCATATTAAATATGACTTTGAGAGGAGTCATGTTGATTTTGGATTCACAATCAATTTTACCCGTCTCTGTTCTATTAAAGGCTCTGTTAGGACTGTCTGTGACGCAGACTGCAGTGACACCTTTGGCCAAGATCAGTAGTGTTTCAATAAAATGAAATGAAATCAAGAGCAAGGTTATATTTGCTCTGTTTAGTGAGGTTGGAGTTGGTAGATGAACACTGGTAGGACATATTTCATTTCCGTTGGTCACTAACGTTACATGTTATGGATTGATCTCAGAGGGCAGGGCTGTGAGTTACAGTAACAGATATTCTGCTCACCTTTTGGACATTTATTGTTACACCTTTAAAACAACAGTGCTATGTTACTGTTGATTAATACTTACCTCATCACTGGAAAAAGTTGTTGTTTCCCAAAATGGGGTGCTAATGCTCACCAGAAATGGAGTCTTTATCCCAGAAAAACACTAGCTTTTCTAGATTGTCCTCACAACGCCGTAAAATCATGTATTTTGGACAAGGGAATATGTAAATGTACAGTACCTGGCCAAAAAAAGGTCACACAGTAATCTTTCATTGGACTGCTCTTAGCTTTGAGAGTCTGACCGCTGCACAAAGTCTTCTCCAGAACATCCCAAAGATACTCAATGGGGTTAAGGTCTGGACTCTGGGGGGGGCCAATTCATGTGTAAAAAAAAAAATGTCTCATGCTCCCTGAACCACTCTTTCACTATTTGAGCCCCATGAGCCCCCTGGCTTCGTCATCATGGAGTATGCCTGTGCCATCAGTGAAGAAAAAAATCCATTGATGGAATAACCTGGTCATTCAGTATATTCAGGTAGTCAGCTGACCTCATTCTTTGGGAACATAATGTTGCTGAACCTGAGCAATTGCAGCAACCTCAGATCATAGCACTGCCCCCACAGGCTTGTACAGTAGGCACTAGGTATGATGGGTGCATCACTTCACCTCCCTCTCTTTTTACCCTGAAAAAGTCCTCACAGAGCCTTTAAATAATTATAAGATACTACAAGAGAGACAAGCTTTAATGAAATGTGATGACTTCCCATTTTGAACAGATGAAAGATGAATAAGTTACAAAGTAAAACCATTTTCACACCAGACTTTCATCTGCCAGTGCCTGCCTTCAGTAACTCCTCTTTTCCTTTGCCTCTCTCCTCCTAAAGACAGCTTTTAGTTCCCAGATGTATGAAAGTTTAACTAAACTGTGACAGAGTTGTGGCCGAGGCTTTCACTGCTGAACTGTTAGTGCCTCCATCAGACCGTGAGAAACAGATACTCCCCCAGTGAGGAGGCTGCGTCCTGAGAGTAAAGAGACCAGCTCCACGATAGGTCAGTAACTCCAGTAAAACCTGAGTCTGAAATCAACACTTCTCTCTAAAACAGGTTTCTCCTCTCTACTGTAGTTTACAGTAAAGATGGAGGTTTGATGGAGGTCTGACAGAAAGAAGTCTCAGCCTCTGTGAACGAACCCAATGAAGCAAGTCATGAAAAAGTTAGTCACCTTTCATTGATTATTGGATTGTTTTTAGCATCATGCATACATATTAATAACCATTTTCATCCTCATTAGTCTCATTAGTGATGCTTTTTCACATTCACACTCAGAGTTTATCTCTGCTATGAGCTTTATAGAGGTCAAACCCTGACACTTGTCCATGATCTCTTAGTTTGCTTTTTCTTCTGAAAACATCGTAACACAGGGTCAAAATTATCTCACACTTTATATCACAACATGAGATTGTCTGTATCCTGTGTATTTTGCTCATGATATTTAAATCTGGTGTATTCAGGGTCAAGACTTCACCGATTTTGTCTATTCTGGTGTATTATTGTAGAAAATAACTAAAGTATGTTTGCAAACACTAACTATTATTATTAACCTTCCTCTGAAAACAAAGCAGACAGACATAAAATTGGTTATAATCTTTTATAGTTATCATCTTACTCCTCCCACTGAGTAATCTTCACTTCTAAAGCAGGAAGTTGAAGCTGGTTTTTGACTGTTTGTAGAAGCAGGGCAGCTGCAAAGTATACACACCATCTTCATATGGCCTAAAAACACACACACACACACACACACACACACACACAAAAACAATCCCTATGTCTGTTGACTTCAGGGATCAGCTTCACAATTAGCATACTAAACATTCCTTTAGTTTTTATAATTTAATTCAAATCTATAACAGAGTTTTCAATTGTTTTTTAGTTTCACGACAGAAAAGAGACATTGTTCATTCTCAATGTTTGTTCATTTTTCACAGATGAGTTTTAAATGAATATATAGTTTCTAAAGATCTTAAAATCAAATCTAAGACCAAGATTTATAGAGGGTAAAGTAAGTACTGGACATGTCACTGTTTATATCAATAAATATATTTCTATTAGTGCTACTGGCATGAAATTTAAACCAGATGTTGGTAACAACCTATGTGAACCAACCATGCAAAGAAATCATCTGAGACACCCATAAAGAATATCTTGTTGTAATTTCCCATTCATCCTTCCAAGCTTCAGTGTTAATTGTGTTTTTTGGGTGATGTACGGTGTCCTTTGAGCTCCAAACATGGTGTGCATTATGGCATCCATAGAGCTAAGGTCTCATCTGACCAGACTTTACTTCCCCAGACTCTCACAGGCCAGTTTAAATGTTGTGCACCAACCTTTAAACAAGCTTTAACATGTTTTTTCTTCAGGGGTGTAGTGTGGTGAGTGTGCACTCAGGCCATGGCTGTTGAGTATATTATTCATCATTTTCTTTCCTCTTTCACTGTTGAACCTGATAGTTCCAGGTCTGTCTGAAGCATCCACTGGTGATACTTCACTCTGGGAAAACTCTTCTGATTATTATTTTGACTCCTCTGTCCGAAATCTTGCGAGGAGGACTTGGTCATGGCCGTTTCCTGGTGAAATGTCCTAACAGTGCTCACTTAGAAGTTTATAAATCCCTCTGAAGCTAACGCCATCAGTATGTTAGGAAACAATAAGGTTACAAAGGTCTTTAGGGAGCTTGTTGCTTTTACCCATCATATGACGTTTTTTATGTGACACTTGGTAATGAGACACCTTTTTATAGGCCGTCAGTTATAACTGAACCATCTGATATTCATCTGCACTGACAGAGACAGGATTTCTTTTTCTAATTGCTGGGAGATTTCAGCTGGTTTCTTGGCTGTTTGACCATCTTACACCTTCATTTCTTCATCTGTTTGACACTTCTTCCCTCATTATTGCATTGAACTTAATTTATGGACATCTAAGGTTTGATGTCTTTGCATGTGGAGGTTCCATGGATTGTTACTCACATTTGGTGACAATTTCACACCAGTTGCACTATTAGAAACATATTTCGAGAGAAACTAGAAACTAAGAAAGGTTCAATACTTATTTTACCCGCTGTATCTTGTTAAGCTTGCATATATGAATAAACAGTGGTTTGTGTAGGATATTTATTGTAACCACAGTGTTTTAGTTCTATGTGAACTCAAGAACAGAAGTGTACTAAGCTTGTATACAGAGATTAAGTTGATAATATATAAAGAGCTGATAGACAAGGACAGGTTTGTATAGATTTTATTGATTTGTATTTGTAGGATGACTTTTCTTTTTTATGGAGGGATTTTAGAGTGGGGGGTGGTTGAGGGTAGTAATGAGAGAAGGAAGGTTAGAGAATAAGAGGGTCAGGAGAAAACTCAACACATTTTGAGAAAATAAAAGTTAAATATTATTTGAATTGCTAAGTTATTTTTATTGCTAAGTCGTGACTCCAAACTTTATCCTAAAGCTGCTTCAGTTAAAAGCTGCCTCAGCTTAAAGTGGCTGGAGTTTCATTGATAAATGACAGAAAACAAAACTCTACAGAGCCAAAACCAAAACTATATTTGAAGATAGTAGTTAATCTGTGAAAGTATGCTCTTATCCTATGACCTAACAGAAAGGATTAAGATCAATAGAAAATACAGAAAAAATGTATAATTTATATTTCATTCATCATCAGCAGCAGCAACAGCATCTAGGATCATGTGTTTGTTTGCCCAAGAGCATCTGACTGCAGAAACCTTGATGTTCACGTGTCCACAAAATGTTTCTTCTTCAAGTCTTTTTTTTTTCGTTTGGGGGAAGATAAAAAGACCTTTGGAGTGTAATATTTTTAGCTGCAGTTTGTAATCAGATACTTTTAATCAAGAATTGGAGAACTGTGAGGATGTCAGCTGTTACAAAAATTCAGTGATGGTTCTTAGTTTAGCCATTTCCTCATCTGCAAATATTTTTAATCAACGTTCAATATTTGAAACAGAGAATTTTGCACTAAGCACAGATTTCATTAGAAAGGGTTTATCAATCTCCCACCTTAAGTTGTTTTTATTTCCTGCTTTCAAGTTCACGTAATGGTCTAGGACTACATCGGTTCTTACCCAAAAAGTAACAAAGCAAGCACAAAGATACAAATTATAAGAAGATAGTGAATATGTTTAACCTCTTAAGACCCAGAGTCCACACACAGTTCAGGCCAAAAGTTTGGACACACCTTCTCATTCAATATGTTTTCTTTATTTTCACGACTATTTACACTGTAGATTCTCACTGAAAGCATCAAAACTATGAATGAACACATGTGGAGTTATGTACTAAACAAAAAAAGGTGAAATAACTGAAAACACGTTTTATATGCTAGTTTCTTCTCATAGCTACCCTTTGCTCTGATTACTGCTTTGTACACTCTTGGTATTGTGTCCAAACTTTTGGCCTGTACTGTGTGTGGATTTCCGCTTCTCAGACCCATGTAACTTTTTAACATAAATCTATAAAACACATGTAGAGACACTTCCCACATCATCTTTAGTGATACCACAGAAAAATAGTGCTAACCAATAACGCATATAACTAAAACTGGTAGCTAGCTAATGAGACTACAAACATAACTTCCCGTACAAAGACCAATTTTCATTTTTATGCTTATTAGGTCTAACTGATCCTGAATAGCAAGTAGAAATAGGATTAGTAGAACACCAGACACAAGCTTAGGTCCTAAGAGGTTAATTCAGCAGGTCATTGCTGCTATGGTATATTTTTTTCGTCCAAGCCCTGAAACTTCGCATTACTTTTCCAATTCATTCTGGATCATCTTTTGCAACACTCTGACTTTAAAGGTCTATCTGTGACTGATTCACTATTGGCTTTAGAGTGGTTTCTGAGTCTTGTGATGTGGTTTAAGAGATGATCCAACATCAGGGTGTTTGTCCTTGTTTTCATTACGATCAGGTCACATTTGGTTTGGCTCAGCACAAAGATAAGTTTAGGAAACAGTGATGGCTACTGTGACTGTACGCTTCAAGAATCTATTAAGCTCAGGCTAACACCCCTCTGACCACTCACTGCTACACACCCAGAGCTAACAACGTTCATGTTTGTAATCATGAGGACTTACATGCTTCAACAGTTTTCTTTCACAGGAAACAGAAACAATACCGTCACAGTTTTGTACCACCTTGTTCTCCAATATGATCGAAACAGCTGATCCTCACAGAGCTGTACTGATGTAAGTGAAAAAAAATCTTCATTTATAATGCAAAATAAGCCTTTTGCTAAAAAAAAAAACAAAACTGAAAAAAAAACGGTGAACTGATTCTGTGAAACTGTCTCATTGATTATTGATGTTGGGTTTGGTTTGTTTTTTGCTTTTCATATAAGATTTAAGTCGGCTAATATGAGCTATTTGTGTTGACTAACAACAGTAACTTTTGCTGGTTCTATTGCTGTAAGTAGATATATTTGTATTTTTACGCTGATTAAGTATATTCTGATTGTGAACCTGGACTGATGGTTTGGGTTGTTTGCTCACTGGAAAATGCTAAATGTACAGCATGCACTTCAAAATATTTACAGCAAAGCCCAGACTCAGTCAAATACAAGAGCCTCCATCCACAGCTTCACCTGAGAGAACAGCAGGCACCATCGTGTAGCCGGCTGGTTTTTACCTGTACCTACTGTTTGCCTGAAGATTATCTTCAAATCGTACTGCTACTTTCTTCAGATATCATTTCTTATTTGAATAGATGGAAACCAGGCCTTAAACTTGTGTTGTACACTATAAAACTCAAGATTTATAACTTTTTTTATGAGCAGTGGTAATGTGATATTGTGCTGTCATGTGAATACATTGTAAATGAAGTAGGACTGTAACAGTTGAAGTTGGTATATGCACACAGAGCAAGTTACAGGGTGTGTTACTCTATCATTTATTTTCTGTTATAAATGTCTTAACTTGCTCTTTGTTGCTGAACAGGTACCAACTTGACAGTTCTTACAGACATGGCACATTTGAGGTGATCAGGACTCACCTGATGGAATCATGTCGACTCCTTCTGTAATGGACTCTGACTTTTTCAAGCATTTTTACTGTTTTCTTTTTCACAGATTAGACGGATGTGTAGACAAACGGTTTGACTGAGGTTTGTTTTAAAGAAAACACTCTTGACTGACTTTCATTAGGACTTGAATTCTTTTAGTGATCTTATGTTGAAGGCTGATTTCAGTTTGAATGGGTTAACTCTGTGACTCTGTGAACACAAACACTACAACAGTATCAGTGCGCTGTCACTGACAAACATGCTCAAATATCTGTTTTTCAGTGGTAATCTGTAACAAAATAAAAGTTTGATACCAAATGTGTCCGTCTCAGTTTGTTCTGTTTTTTCCTCCAGCATCGTCGACATAACCAGGCTTCTTCTATAAGTTAGCTGGCTCAACAAAGCCTGACATTTAAAAAAGAATCTGAGCTCAACACAGACTGAGTTCTTTTCAGTTCAAAAGACTGAGTGAGAACTTATCCTAACCTCAACAAATTTTGGGCTTGACAAAACCTGGGTTCATAAACTTTGAAATCAAAAAAGCCTGATATCAACAAAGTTTGATATGATAAAGCCTGGGATCAACGAAGACTGAGTTCAACAAACTTAGATAAACAAAGCCTCAGCTCAAAAAACATTGAGCTCAAAAAGTTTGAGATAAACAAAGCCTGAGCAAGACAAACTTTAGATAAACAAGGACTGAGCTCGACAAAGTCTGAGCTCAAGAAAGCCTGGGCTCATCGCATCTTGAGATAAACAGAGCTTGAGCTTAAAAAAGTTTGAGATCAACAAAGCTTGAGCATGGCAAAGTTTGAGATCAACAAAGCCTGAGTCTGGCAGTTTGAGGTCAACAAAGCCTGAGTTTTGGTGAATGAAAAAGATGTTTTTGACATGTGGCTTGAAAACAAGGTCAGACTGACCTTTGACTGGAACATGAGAGTGCATTAATTAGTCTCCCTTGACTGTAAGTGAAGCTTAGGTTTGGGTGAAATGAGGTCTCTTCAGACCCTACACCATGTCTCTGTGGCTAAGTATTTGGTAATTAAATGAGGTAAAAATCCCAGTGGACGTGGTGAATCTCTTTTGTATCTCGCTAATTCTTATCTATGCATTGGACTTTATTGACCCCACATATGACAAAAGTAAGGAGACCAATGATCACAAAACCACTGTCCTGAAAGAAAACATCAAACCTATGGGCAAGGCTGCATTTGTGAAAAACAAACAAACAGAAAAGAATTGAAGAGAAGATGGTAATCCTAGAAAAAAAGAAGAGATATTCCGCTGTGGTGATGGAGCAGATGGGACCAGAAATGCTAATCAGAGCAGCAGCCTTCATCTAAAGAGACGGTGTCGCGCAGATTCGACACAGATGAAGCCATGTCTAATAAGTGAGATAAAAGAGCACCCAGAGGAGAAATGAGCTAAAATCAAGATGCATGAGGAGGGGGGCATCTGCTGTGATGTCATGTGAAGATTGTAACAGGCAGACACTTTCACAACAGTGTTAGCCAGAGTTAAACCAAGTAACTCTGTGACACCTTACAATAAGGGTCCCTTAATAAACATTAGTTAATGCATAATAAGGCATTAACTAACAGTCTAATAATGTGTTAACACTCATTATAATGCATCATCTAACATTAAATGACTATAAGTTATTACACATTTTTAAACAGTTAGCTAATGCCTAATAATGCATTTACCAACGTTTATTAAGGGACCCTTATGTCTGAGAGAGAGAGACAGAGAAGTGATGTTAAGGTTTGCTTTGACATTATCCACTATAATGAGAGGAGTCATCCTTTTATTTTCCCCATGGGGCAACTTTTTTTTACGCATTTTGTTGATCTGCTGTCAAGAAGGAGTCAAAGATCGGTTTGCAGTTCCACAGGAATCACATCCACATGTGCACACACTGTGTAGGTGGTATACACACACACACACACACACGCACATGCATACAATGGTAAAGGTACACTGTGATGTATTGAAAGCCTACATTATATAACAAACAGGCTTTTACTGCATGGTAACTCTCAATGTCATGTATTGTTCTGTCCTGTTATGTCACAAACTGCCCTGTCCTCATGGTCGCCTGTGTTATAAGTCAGTGAGGGAGGAGTCAAAGTTTCATACACACTGTCAGGAATGAGTGTTGTGGTTCAGCCAGTTTATGGAGGCCTCAAACCTCCTGCAGGGGGGAAATTGGACATTTTGTATAGGATGCAGCTTTGGCCAACACATTTCTTTTTACTAGTCTTATAACCGGTATGTGCTTTGTGAACCTTAAGATTTGAAAAAGATGCTGAATCTAGATGAGAAAAATAGAAGAAATCAAGTCAGTATAGAGCAGCATGAGGAAAGCTTTATCACTACGCAGCTGGTGCATCTTTCCCAGCACATCTATTGTTGGCTGATGCTGGAGTTCAGGCTGTGAAGGCATCAAGGTGCCTACCGCCCCTGCTGGTGCTGCTTGGGGTGTTTTTTTTGGGTGGGGGGCACTGGTATCACAGTCCTTAGCAAGTGTTTGGAGTGTATGAGGTAGTAAAGAGGCACCAACGTTCCTCTGCCCAGCACAGCCTGCAGTGGTTGTTGCTGGTTATGGCACCCTGCTGTCACTTTCCTGACCTGAAGCAGGCCATTTTCATTGGCAATGGTAAATGGCAGGAAATGTCACACTGTTCATTTGTACCATGCCCAAGCAAGCATCCAGTGGGTCAGGCCAGTGGGACCACAGGTGTGCCGTGCTCAGGCATGGTACATTCCTTTGGCCTTGGCACCATTCTGAGAAGTGTTTTTCATGTGCAAGCACAAGCACACACACTCAAGAGGATATGACATTTAATCTATGACACGTTACTGTGACCACTCCTCCTCAAAGGCGGGACTTGAACAAGAAATGTATCAGCCCAAAACAACTTAACATAAGCCAAAAAGTAACTATAGTGGTAGCCATGTTCTCTAAAGATACTGTGCCTTGTTAACAGATGCTTCATGATGACGTAGGTGGGCCGTGTGTGTGCCTCAAGTCTGATTCATATTATCATATCCACCGTGTGCAGTACTGACCAGCAGGAGAATGGCGCTGCATGGGGGGGCAATCATGCTTAAGTACGGCAAGGTATGGATGGCCACTGTGACTGTGCCTTTTGTGACACATGATGGTGGCCTTCTTTTTCTAGGTGACAGACCTGGATCTTCCTGAGTCAGTTCCTAGTGGCTGATCCTCAGTGGTATTTGTGTCCTGTTCCTGGGTGATCCAAGTGGAACAGGCGGCTGGAGCTGCTTGTTGTAACTGGCTTGGGGCCCAGCTGTAGGTGGTGCTGAATGCTGTCTTCCTGGTGCCAGTGCCCTAACAGGAGCTAGCTTAAGCTGTAGTTGCTGGTGGGAGGCTCCGGCTGCCCGGTGCCAGCTTCCATGTCAGAGTGGGAGGTAGCTGTCTCCAGTGCCAGTAGATTCAGATACAGTCAGCTGGCCAATTGAGAGGAAGAGCTCAACAGTGGGATATGGACAATGTAATAACAAAAATATCACAATGTGCAGTGAGGTGTGGAGCAATATAACTCTGTAGATATGATATTTGATAAGATATACACTATGACATGACATGACACACTGTATGACATAATGTAATTCAGGCTCCAGGAGATAACTCTCCACACAGTGACTCTATGATGACTGATAAATGCAAAAACAGTAGCAACATAATGACTGGACATTTTTACCTAAGTGAAAGATACCATTTGTGAGATAAGAATGTTACAAAGTTTTGATATCAATGCAAAGACTTTTTAGTCAAAATGATTGTGTGGGACCCATGATAATGTTAGGCAAACAGGTGTTCTTTTCAAAAACTGGGTCTCAACCTAATCTCAGAGTTAATAGGACTGAAGTGTGTGGATTGAATAAGTATGTGTAGTGTGTTTTTAAACCTTTGCTGGTAACTTACCCCTCCCTTAGTTTCAGAGCCTTCACTTTTCACTTCCTGTCATCATGTGTTTCCCGCCTGTTTGATTGTCTCCCTGCTCTGATTGTCTGCAGCTGGGTCTCATTGTTCTAGATTCAGGCTGTCTTTCCTGGCCTCAGAGCCACTTTGTCTTTGTCTCTTTGTGTTCCTGCAGCACTTCTGTCTGCACTTCTGTCTGCAGTACTACTGAGCAGTATTCAGTGGTGTTTGAGGCTTTTACAAAATGAAATGCAGCTTAAATATTCTCTCTTATTCTGATGAGCCTAACAATAGATTTGCAGTTTGCAGTCTGTACAGTGTCCTCAAAAGTCTTTGTGATTTATGATAATTTAATCACTGCTTTGATTAGATATAATGAAAGGTCCTGATTTGAATTACTTCATAAATCAGATATTCAAGAAGTCTGGAGTCAAGTTGACATTTATCAGTATAAATCATCCAAAGAAGAAGTTTAAGGTCCTGCTTGATGAACAGAAAACTACTTAAAGATGAGGGATTTCTGCCCTCCCATGCACACTGATAAAGTATCAATGCTGGGTGTTCAGGTTAAACGTGCAGGTTTTAAAACAGTCATGTTCTATCTGTGACCTGCTCTGAACAGTCAGGGACCAGATCTTCAACAGATCTTGGTGAGACTTTTTGAAATGATGAGCTCATCTACAACCCCAATCCCAGTGAAGTTGGAAAGTTGTTTAAATTGTAAATAAAAACGGAGTACAATGATGTACAAACCCAGTTTAACCTATAACAAATTGGGATACACTACAAAGACAAAATATTTATTGTTCAAACTGATAAACTTTTTAAAAATATTCACTCATTTTAAATTTGCAGTGGGTTCCTAAAAAGCTGGGACAGGTTCATGTTCCCCACTGTGTTACATCACCTTTCCTTCCAACAACACTTATTAAGTGTTTGTGAACTGAGGACACTAATTGTTGAAGCTTTGGAGCTGGAATTCTTTCACATTCTTGCTTGATGTATGAGTTCAGCTGATCAACAGCCCGAGGTCTCCGTTGTTGTTTTTGTTTCATAATGTGCCACATATTTTCAGAGGAGACAGGTCTGGACTTCAGGAAGGTCAGTCTAGTCGCTGCTCTCTTTTACTACAAAGCCACACTGTTGTAACAGGTGCAGAATGTGTCTTGGTTTCATTGTCTTGATGAAATAATCAGAGACGTCCCTGTAGAGGACGTTGCTTGGATGGCAGCATGTGTTGCTCCAAAACCTGGATGTAGCTTTCAGCATTGATGGTGTCATCACAGATGTGTTAGTTACCCATGATGCCATGGGCACCAACACACCCCCATACCATTACAGATTCTGCTGTTAAACTTTGTGCTGCAAACAATCAATATTGTTCTTTTCCTATTTTGCCCAGAGGACACCATATCCATGATTTCCAAAAACAATGTAAACGCGGACTCATCAGACCACAGTAGACTTTTCCACTTTGCCTCAGTCCATCTCAGATGAGCTTGGGCCCAGAGAGGGCGGCAGTGTTTCTGTCTGTTGTTGATGTATGACTTTGTCTTTGCATGGTAGAGTTTGAACTGTCACTTGTAGATGTAGTGATGAACTGTGTTAACTGACAATGGTTTTCTGAAGTGTTCCTGAGCCCACAATGTAAGATCCTTCACACAATGATGTTGGTTTTTAATGCAGTGTCACCTGAGGGGTCAAAGGTCACATGCATTTAATGTTAGTTTTTGACCTTGCTGTTAACATGTAGACAGTCCTCCAGATTCTCTGAACTTTTCTGATAATATTATGGACTGTAGATGATGGAATCCTAAAATTCCTGCACTTGACTTGAGAAACATTGTTTATAAACTGTTGGACTATTTGCTCGCAAAGTTATTGTCAAAGTGGTAGCCTCACTCCATCTTTGCTTGTGAAGGGCTAATTCTTTTGGGGGTTTTTGCTTCTTTTATACACACTCATGACACTCACCTGTTTCCAATGAACCTGTTCACCTGTGGAATGATCCAAACAGCTGTTTTTTCAGAATTCATAAACTTTCTGAGTGTTTTGTTGCCCCTTTTCCAGCTTTTTAGGAGCTTGTTGCAGGCATCAAATTCAAAAGGCTTGTCAGTTTGAACAATAAATATTATGTCTTTGTTTACAAATCATTGTATTCTGTTTTATTTGAATTTTTCACAGCGTCCCAACTTCATGTGAATTGGGGATGTAACTGGTTCATGACTTGTTAGAGGGGCAAGGCCACAAACACTTAAGTCTGTCCATGGCTCTGCATGGGACAGGCCCTCAGAGGGCTGGCCAATCAGAGAGATGAGTGGGCAGCCTTAAGACAACAGCAGCTAAAATAAAACGGTTCAGACAGAGGCTGAAATAAGTTTGTTCCAAAACACCAAAGTGAGAAAATTAGAGACGTTTTTCAGCTGTAAATCAGTTGAAGCTGCTTCTGGGGATCCTTAGAGACAGTACGCAGCTTAAAAATCCCACTGTGAAGAGAATGTTCTTTAACAGGGGGTAAAAGATGTGGCTGTTAATTGCTGTACTTAGGCTATTATTAGCCTTATAGGTGATTGTGACAAGGCCTAGTTTTAGCAAAACAAGGTCATAAATATCTAGATCAGTGTTGATCACGAGAGGGAGAGAGAAACTGAGGCTGCTCTTAGGATTACCTCAGTGATGGTGGAAACTGCTTTAACATCTGTGTTTTTGGGATGAAAAGAGAAGAAAGGGAGGAAAAAAGGATAATTACAGACACAGAGACAGACTATCAGTCAGATAATCTGTGAGCTGAAAACATAGAGTCAGAAAAGTGAGACAATAGAAGGACAAGAAGAGGTCACACTGTCTGATCCATCAGTGGTTTAAAGTTCAGACCAAATCATTCAGTCTCAGTAATATTCCTACCATCTTCTTTACCCTGGTTTACCTCCTCTCTTTCTGCCTCGCTCCTTAATTCCTCGTTGCAGCTGCAACCTTGCAATCTTTGCATAGTTACCATGGTGATAACATGAAGGAGAGCAGGGAGACCAACAGACTGGGGGTGGGATGTAGAGAGAGAGAGAGAGTGGAGGGAGACAGAGATGTGCTTTATTACACATATCTGAGCAGAGATGCAGTATCATCCTCTCTGTTTGTTTTTGCTCACACACACTGCAGTGAAAGATTTACACACACACTTCAGCCAGTGACAACCCCAACACATTTGTACTCAAAATCAAAATTGCAGATGTGTTAGTAAAGAAAGCATCAAGTGGCAGATTTTCTGTCAGCAGCATTTTTGCTGACCATTGTTTTGGTGTTGTTCCCAATAATGTAACTGACTGCTGGGTGTTTGTTATCTTCACAATAAATAAACCACAATTATAAAGTGCTTTTCAGTCCTCTGACCGCTTAAATACATCTCAACATTCACTCTTTCACTTTCACTCACCCTTATTAGAATTTTGAGGCAAAAAAAGAAAATTAACAGAAATTAACAGTAGTTAGAATTAAGTGGAAAGAAGAAGTAAGAATTTATGATTTCTTGGACATTTCACAGAGAATATGAATGAAAACATAAAAGCTTTTCTTTCACTCATCGTTAGAGGTTGAGTGAAGACATTTATCAACCAACAACTGTGTTTACTCTTTTTAAATAAGAATGACAACAGAAACTTCAAAAATGTTCCTGATCAAAAGTTTACATACCCCAGTTTTTAATACCTTGTATTTCCCCCTTTAACATCAATGACAGCTGGAAGTCTTTGTGGTCGTTGTGGATGAGGGTCTTTATTTTCTCAGATGGTAAAACTGCCCATTCTTCTTGGCAAAAAGCCTCCAGTTCCTGTAAATTCTGTCTCTGTCTTGCATGAACTACAGGTATGAGATCTCCCCAGAGTGGCTCAATGACATTGAGGTCAGGAGACTGAGATGGCCACTCCAGAACCTTCATTTTACTCTGCTGTAGCCAATTGCAGGTGGATTTGGCCTTGTGTTTTGGATCATTGTCATGTTGGAACATCTAAGTACATCTCATATGCAGCTTCTGAGCTGATGAGTGTAAATTTGAGGTGCAGTAATGGTCGAGAGGTCACATGAATTTTGAGCCTGTGTACAGACAAACAGGAGATAATAAATCCAGTTTCACTTATCAAACTTCAACTTACTTGAAAATATGTATAACTGAACCTGTGCAGGGTTTATCTATCACTGTCAGTCACACACAACATGAACATGTTTTCATCTTGGAAATGGTGTGTGCTGTAAAAATAAATACAGATATGTTGTCCAGAAATAAAAGGAGGATTGGAGGAGAAAAATCCATGATGATACTGTACGACGTGTCATTACACAGCTTAGTTTCTTAAAGAGCTGAAGATTTGACTGCAGTGACTGTGGGCAGGACACAGGCTGCATTAACACTTACTCACTGCATGAGACAGCTTCTCTCTCTCTCTCTCTCTCTCTCTCTCTCCGTCTCAGTTCTCTTTTCACTGACATCTACATAGATCAACACTGCTCACTAATATAGAAAAACTCTAAGTATGCACTACATCAACAGATAATGTAAGTAAATCGAGTGAAAATAACTACTCAGCATCATTTAAATGTTTCTTATTAAAGGCGATAATGCATCATTTTCATCATCCTGTGAATTGGTGAGCCTCAAGAACAAACATTTCCACACACAGAGCAAAAAAAAACAAAGCTCAGGACGTGTGTTGGTGTGAACTGATTATTTCTCTTGAAGGTTTTCTACTTGAAGACTCTTTCAGTCCTCCTCTTCTTCTACTGCTGTTCACAAAGACAGGTTGGTTAATTCCCTCATTTCTTCTAATGTCACTGCCTGCTGAGAATATTGATCCACTCTTCATTAACTGAATGATCCTAAAACTGCCAATTGAAAAAACAAAAGTAGCCATTAAACGTGTCAGTCTTTGAATTTATTGAGAAAGACTTGGTGCATGAAAAGGTTTTTTTTTTAACAACCTAGAATCTTCATAACATGAAAATAAATTATAGTCCCCCAGTTTTAATTATATAACTGTTGTTTTTAGGTGAACTAATGGGCTAAACATTGTGATAATAACCTCATATTTGTTTTGGAGAATATTAATGATCTAATTTATGACCTAAAGGATTGGGAAATTACGAGGGGTCCAATCTTTAACCCTATAGAGCCAAACGTATCATATTTGATACATGAGTTCAAAGACCTCTATCTCAGCAACATGATTAATAGTTTCTTTAAAAACCAGTTAAAGATATTTTAAAAACATATTCTACTTCCTAGAGGATTGTCATATCACTACTGTCAGCTGAAGTTGTATTTTGGCCCTTTTCAAAATGTCTGCTCTTGTGAAATCATTGCTTGATTTTCAAGAAGTTGCGGCAAAAATAACATCGGAATAGTTACTTTTTAAAAAAGTGTTTTCTGCATAAAACAAATGCATATTTACTAAAAAAAACTTTAATAAAATAGATAACCTAGTTTGCAAAATTGCCTAGTGTGTCAAATGTGATACAAGAAATATATCATGAATGAAAGGAAAAAGCAATATTTTTTGTGGATTTTGGTAAAAGGGTTAATAAACATCACAGTTCCAAAAATTTGGAATTTTCGGACTATTTTTTGATAGGTTGAGCGTTACAGGGTAAATGCATCCATCTTAAAAAGAATGAATGAAAAAACAAAATCAAACTTTGACCCACCTGTTGGCATCAAGTACCTCCTAAGACACCCCCCACCCCCAATAAAAAAAATTTTAAATTTAAAAAAAAGGTACATTAGTCTATGTTTGTCCCATGTTGATGGGTTGTTCACCATTAAACATAAAGTATATATTTTTTAGGATTTTAAATGAAGGTAAAACCACACAGGAGCTAGCTGTAGTGATAGTATATTTTAGGTTTGGTTGTTTGGCTTAATTCAACAGCTTATGAAGTCAAAGAGGAGAGTCTTAAAACGATGATGTTAAGTAGTGGAGTGTCTTTAAGGAAAGATCTGACCCCTTTGAGTCAGTCCTCATCATCTACAATCTCTTCAATCTGAACCCTGGAGCTGTAAACTGTTACTGTACTGACATCTACTGGTCACAATGAATATTTCTGTGTGTTTCTCTGCAGAGATGCTGTGTGTGTTACTGGAACTGTGTGTACTTCAATAATATTTCATTTATTTAAATTTAATTTAAAATAAAAGCTTTAAGGGAAATTCACACATTTCTTTAAAATGTTTGACACTATGACCTCAGATGGTGAGTGAAATTCAACTATGATAAAATAAACAGAAAACGATGTTTAACTTTTCTGAATATGTGTTCAAACTACAACTGTCTTTTCCACTTCATGTTTAAATGATCAGAATTTGCAGCTGAATCAAAGGAAACAGGACTAGTCAGACTGATTGTGAAATAAATGACTTTTTGTTTCCTTTCTAACATCTTCATCAGTGTCGTCTGTGGAAAAAAAAGCAGAGTAAAGTCTTTTTGCCTTCTCACCACAAATTCTAGCACTTTTTCAGGTCACAGCCTCATAGAAACAGTCAGAAGGTTGGAAGTTTGACACTGGCCTCTGCTGAAGTGTCCTTGAGTTAAACACTGTACCTTCTTGTTCCTGCCGTTGTTCAGCTCTGTGTGTGTGTGTGTGTGTGTGTGTGTGTGTGTGTGTGTGTGTATGAATTAGATAAACTAATACTGGTGGTACCATTAATTTCACTTTTACACAGAAAGTAAAAACCTGTATATACAAACTGTCTTTCTTTAAGTCTTTTATTGTCTTGCTTCTTTTTACTCTTCTTTTTATTACTCAAGTACTCATCATAGTGATATCGAGTATCTTACTTAGTCTTTAAAATGTATCCTTTCCTTTTATCTAACAAGTTATTTTGATTTAATTTGATGCTTCAAGTTATTTTCAATTTTTAATTTGTGAATATACATCTATAATTTTATATGAACGTGAATGTATATATACGTTTTTGAAGAGATCAACAAGCACTACGGAGCTCCTCATTACTACACTGCAGAAACTAAAATCTAAGCAAGTCATTATGTCTTATTTGAAGTAAAATTGTCTTATTTTTCTTGATTTGAGCCACATTCACCAGACCAGGTCATAAAAATGTCTCATTTCAAGTTATTAAAATACAAAATGAGGTCTGAATTGCTTGTAACAAGTCACAAAAATCTGCCAATGGGATAAGAAAAAAATTCACTGGTAAAGTTTCTTAAGATTAGAAAAATGTCTTCAAACAAGAAACTTTTTTCTTATCCAATTGTCAGATTTTTTTTGATTTGTTACAAGCAATTCAGACCTCACTTTTGTCTTTTAAAAAAAACTTGAAATAAGGCATTTTCCTGGACTTATCAGTAGAATGTAGCTCATATCAGAATAAGACATTTTCTTTACAAAAAATTAGATTTGACTTAATTTTGCAGTGTGAGTTCTTTTTTTAAGTTTTATTTCTATTCAAGGGGTTTTTCAGTTTTTCTTTTTTTAGCTGAGTTCTTTATCTTTTCATCAGCTGATGAACAGACTATTTACCTTTAAGCTTAATCAATTTTTTGTCTCATTCTCATTTCAAAGCTTTACTTAGAACTTTAAGATCCAACCATGCAAAATATGAATCCGTGCATTTTTTTAAACTGGTTTCAAGGCTTTGAAAGGACAAGGAGTGGAGATATGTTTGTATTTGTGTATACACCCGATGCTTAATTTCTTCCTTTTTTTTACATTTTTTTTTCAATAACTGTAAAACAGTCTGAACTGTCAAAGTTGGTATATATATAAAAGCTGACTGATCAATCAGTGTGTGAATGTGTTATGAATGGGAGAAGGTGACTAGTGTAAAAGTGCTATGACTTTATTTAAGTACTTTTTTTCAAGAACACCAATGAAAGAGTGAAACTGTCTTTGCTGTGAATTGTTTTATAAAACCACAAACGCAGAATGATGGTCAAGATGTCATTTTAAGTTTTTTTCCCCAAACCTTTTTATTGCAGGTAGCAACAGATTGTTTACAGAGTATCGTGACACTTCATTACTGCTTTACACAATCCATCATTACTTCACAATAACTTAGTCATCACAAGCATCTACAGGAGGTGTTCACACCTGCAGACTGACTGTCAGGTAAAGACATGGGTCCTTTTTCAACCACAGCTCTTTGCTTCCTCACCTGAGTGAGTCATCGGCTGCCAGCGCGTTTGTTTGGTAGAGAATCTGTGCATTTCATGACAACACCCCCGAACACGTTTGACTTCTGATCAAATACAACACTGTGGTGTCACTGGAGCGCTCGCTGCTTTCCTGTTATTGCTCTTCCATTTGAATTCTTGGAGAAGTTATTTCCTGAAGTAGCACTGCCTCTTTAACCTGCCTGGCACAAACCATGTAAAGCTCAAAGAAAGCTTTAAATGGAAGAGGTTTTTTTTTTTTTTTTAATTTTTCCTTTTTTTTACCTCAAGTCCTTTTTAAAAATGTTCCTTTCAAAAATCTAGTTTTTTTGTCATGGTACTTACTGAAATCTTAGATTTTAAAAAGCTTTTACAGTTCACATTGAATTGAAAAGTGTGAAGTAGAAAAGACTAACTATTATTACAATAGGAAACAGAGAAGACAACGTACAAAGAACTACTGCACAACAATGGAATGTGTTACATCCCTAAAAGATCTGGTAGATAGAGACTGTCAGGGCCAGAGAAACACACTGAAACTGTTATGCAAAGTGATTCTATTTCATAGTCACTCACTTCTTCCTCTAAGTGTAGTGTTTTTTCCTGATAAATCCTTCTTGATTAGATCCATTTCATTCTTTTTGTATCAGAATAAAAGTAATCCACAGTGATGCACCAGTTGTCCCAAAGCTGTTCGTGTCACGTTTGCGTAAATAAACTCACGGGATTTAGCTGAGACACAAAGTTAACCATCATCTTCAAAGACCACCAACATGTGGTCATGTGACCTTACATTGAGTCATGTGACAGAGAGATGTTCTCAGATATATGAGCCCGTGGGACCTGAAACTACAAAACCAGGGCTCTGTAGCTGCAGGGGGCGCCAAAGAGAAAAGGACACCAAGACGCTTAGAGATGAAGAAGAACTTACAGCAACACGTCACCAAGTTTCCCTTTGACACGAACAGAGTTTAACATTTTTCAAAAGAATAAAGCAGAGGAGAAACAGAAGAGAAACAGAAGAGTGATGAATTTAGAAAACTTGATCTGAACTGGGTCCATGTTGGAAAGAGAAATAATTTTTACACCAAAGGTTTTCAGCTTTGTACTGTTCATGTTTCCCTCATTTATGTCACAGCTTAAACAGACAGAGCTGAAGTTTCAGTGGAAGTTAAGTAAATGTGTCTGAAACTGACAGAAAAACAAAGACCGGCTAGGAACCTAGAGAACAAACACACTGAGGTACAGATGAAAGAACAAAAACACGTTAAACACGATCCTTAAACTGGACATGATATCTACGGCTCACAGAGTTATTAGTTAGTCCCACGTCACACAAGAGCTCTACCATCAGAGGTTACATCAGAAACACACACACACACCCACAAGCACACACACACATTCATACATACACACCAGCTTCCTGTGAAATTCAAAGAGTGTGTGGCTCATTCAGACGCGACACATACGAGTGGTAAATAAAGGAGCAGACAGGGGTGGAGTGAGGAGTGATGAGGGGGGGGTTACAGACGTAAAGACAGCTTTGCATAGCATTAGAGAGGCTGACCAGAGCACAGGTGAAGGTAGAGGATGTTTTTGTTCTGACGTGTGTTCCCTCTGAGCCTGCAGTGACCGAGCACAGAGACTGAGCTTAAACAGACACAAACAGACTCAGGATGAACTTTGGCTTCAGGATAATTAACACAATTTAGCA
>RPOG01006328.1:0-24749 GCA_008086565.1 Thalassoma bifasciatum | reverse complement strand
GGTCCATGGGAAGTTGTTTACGCCCACAAGCGATTTCCCACAACTTCCTTCTTTTCTTGTCTTTTGGGAAGCTGTGCAGACTAACATCAGTCTCCTTGTTTCCTTTGGACTGAAAAGTGCACCCAAAAGCAGCCACATGTGGCATTATTATGTTTTTTTCCCTCCTCAAACCTCGTGACTTACGGCGACTAGTAGTGAGGAAACGACCAAATCCAGATGCTCGGCACCAAGCAACCAATCATCAACCCAGAATGCATTGCGGCACTAAAACAATGGCTAGGATAGAAACTGTGTTTTAAACTGTTTTTTTTTTTAAACCTTGTGGTGCATAGTGGTCACTACAGTGGACACCTATTTAAAAGTTATTTACTCCTAAATTCAATGGTTCATGTGGTGGAAATTTAGATTAGCCTGTGTCAGGATACTTTCATTCTTCTTAGGGCCTGAAAAAACATTTTCAAGTTTTTTTCCAAACATAAATATTTAAAAAAAGTTAAAGACAAACATTTGAGGTTGAAAAAGCATATTAACTCTAAATTATTCAGTGTTAAAATGGGATTACAGAGAGTTCAAATGTTTTGCAAAGCATAAAAAAAGATTATTCATGAAATTACCAAAACAAAATAAATCATATTTAAATTAAGTTCACACTGTTTTATGTTGAATGCTCAGTTACAAATACTCAAAAAAAAAAATAGAAAGCTTTTTTTCATGCCTTAAGACAAATAAAAACACAGGGGGAAAATCCTGACACTGACTTTCATAATTCATACATCAGAGGGTTGAGGAAAAGCCAATTCGTTATGTCTCTAACAACAAATTCTAGTTTGAGACAAACATTTAAGCATATTCATGACTATTAGTCCTTACAGTCGGGTTCCCTTCATAAAGAATCATCATAATAGAGAAAATTTAAACAGAATAATGAGAGAAAAGCTGCTTTACCAGCAGAGCTACAGATGAATTATCTACAAAATAGTCCTCCTCCTCCTCCTCTTCTGCGCAGAATCAGCTGATGCCTTATATGAGGGGGGGGGGGGGGGGGGGGGGGGGGGGGGGGGGGGGGGGGGGGGGGGGGGGGGGGGGGGTCGTCTGCAAAACGCAACACAGGAAAAATACGATACAGAAATATTCTCTAACTCATAATAAATCACTTTTAATAAGGTGAATAGTAAATAAAATACCTTTATGAACAGCTGTCCTCTAAACCTTTATTGTTCTGGATCCTCTGGTTCTGGTCCTGGTTCCGGTCCTGGATCTGGATCAGGGTCCAGGTTTCAGGATTTTAAAGATTTGATGAAACAAACAAAGATCTGAGTCCAAACAGGAGCCGAGAAGCAGCAGAACGGACTTTAAAAGCCTCTGATCCTCATGGATGTTCACTCTCTGATTCACGCTAAAGCTGCTCGGATTAGAAAAACAACCCGGAAATAAAACCCCACTTCCTGCGTCTTCATGCAGCCTTCAAAATAAAAGCACGGTTACAGTCAGACTGAGATCTTCCAATGATAGAAGACTTTAATAAATTCATTTCTGCAAAAATGATATAAAGAATAAAATACAAAACAGATCAGTCCAAGCAAGTGACTCTCATAACTCTGAACCACATTAGGAGAGTAAATTAACCCTTGAGGCACCAGTGTTTTCAATAAAATATTCATTTTTGAAATCTCTTTTTCAAATGGTTGTAGTTTTAAAACAGTTAGAGATAAAGTCATACTGTCAATGAGAATCATCAGTTTGACCCAAAGTTTCTGATGGCAGTTAATTTACTCATTTTATTTGCCTATAAAGACATCACCAGGCAGCTTTATTGGATTACATGACATCTAAAAATACTCTGTAAATATCTGTAACAGTATAGTGACAGACACAGCTTCTACCTTATCTCCTGCTACGTCCAGGAGTTTTTCCCAGTATCGCCTTCACCATTAGCTGTGTTCTGACCACTCCTGCCACCTGGACACCTTTTTTTTCTGGAGGGAGCTTTACTCTCTGTAGCCTCAACATAACTCAAGAAAACAAAAATCCTCTTGCAGGATTAGAAGTTTCTGACTCAGAGCTTCTTTCCAAAAGATACAGTTCTGAGTAATACAGAAGTGAATGGAGGGAGGTTCAAAGTGACACAAAAAAGATATTTTATTTCTTAAAAAATATTGCAGGTTACAAATTAAAAGTCTGTGTGATGTCAAACATTGAGTAAAAGAAAACTTTTCATGACTGACGTACAAAAAAAAAGTAAAACTGCTGCTCTTCATCTTCCTCAGTAGAACACTTTCTCATATAAATGTTTACCCACAGCAATTTTACTGCAAAAAGGCCGAGCTTTATGACCGTCGTAACAGAAGAGTTGAGCACTTTAAGCCAGAAAAGACCTAAAACCCCCATTCCAATGAAGTTAGGACGTTGTGTAAAATGTAAATAAATAAAAACAGGATACATGTTTATACTCTGTTCAACCCATATTCAATGGGAAATTGTACAAAGTAAAGATATTTATAGTTCAAACTCATAAGCTTTATTGTTTTTTACAAATGTTCACTCATTTTGAATTTGATGCCTGCAGCAGTGTCTGATGTGTCAAACTACACCAGAGTTTATGAATCATTACTTTAATCTGATAGATGTTTCGTACATTTTCTCTTTCTAACAGAGCAGCTGGATTGTTTCTCTCAGCTGTGAGCCAAGATGTGCTTGTTCAGATGTTCTTTTTGGGTGAATTTACTCCCACACACAGAGCAGCTGAATGGTTTCTCTCCACTGTGCACCAACATGTGTCTGCTCAGGTGCACCTTTTGGGTAAATTTACTCCCACATACAGAGCAGCTGAATGGTTTCTCTCCTCTGTGCGCCGCCATGTGTCTCTTCAGATCTCCTTTTTGGCTAAATCTTTTCCCGCACTCAGAGCAGCGGAAGGGTCCCTTTCCCTTGTGAAATGCCATGTGTTCAGTTAAATGCATTTTTTGATCAAATCTTTTCACACATAAAGAGCAGCTGAATGGTTTTCTACGGTGCACCAACATGTGTTTACCCAGATAGCCCTTGGTATTAAACTTCTTTCCACATAGAGAGCAGCTGAAAGGTTTCTCCTCCCCGTGTGTCAACATGTGATTGGCGAGATGCCCTTCTAGAGCAAAACTTTCATCACACTCAGAGCAGCTGAACGGTTTCTCGCCTGTGTGAACCAATGCGTGGTTGGTCAGATTTCTCTTATTAGTGAATAATTTCTCACACAAGGGGCAGCTGTATGGTTTCTCTCCCGTGTGAACTCTCGTGTGTATGGCGAGACTTCCTTTGCGGTTAAATTTTTTGCCACAATGAGAGCAGCTGTATGGTTTCTCTCCGCTGTGAATGGCCATGTGTTTGTTCAGATTTCCTTTATTGTTGAAGCTTTTGCTGCACTCGGAGCAGCTGAACGGTTTCTCCCCGGTGTGAAGCCTCTCATGATGCACGAGGTGTCCTTTTTGGGTAAATCTTTTCCCGCATGCAGAGCAGCTGAAGGGTTTCTCTCCGCTGTGTGATGACATGTGCCTGTTCAGAGATCCTCTTTGGGTAAATCCTTTCCCACAATCGGAGCAGCGGTACGGCTCCTCTCCCGTGTGACTCAACATGTGACGGGTCAAACTCCTTTGGTACTTACATTTTTTCCCACACTCGGAGCAGCTGAAGAGTTTCTCTTCTGTGTGAATTCTCCTGTGATCAGTCAGCTGATCGAACCGGAGAAATTTCTTACCACATTCCTCGCAGCTGAAGAGTTCGTTCCCTCCGTGATGAGCCATGTGAGCTGTCAGGTTGGACTTACGGGTGAAATCTTTCCCGCACACGGGGCAGCTGAATGGTTTCTCTCCTGTGTGGACTCTCAAGTGCTCCGTCAGCAAACTTTCATAGATGAATCTTTTACCACACACGGAGCAGCTGAAGCGTTTGTCTCTCCTTCGACCTCCTATGGGAGCTGGACGCTGGTGAATTTCTCTTGCTGGTGATTTCTGATCTATGTTTGATTCTTTAACTTTTTCTCCAGAGTTTCCTTCAACGTGTTTTTTTTCCGTCGTCTCCTTCCAATCCTCACTGTCGTCGGTCTCAGCTTCAGAGTCCTGGATCTGGACTTTAATCTCTGGTCCTGAATGAGAGTCTGGATCTGAGTCTCTGTGTGGTTCTGCTCCTCCACAGTCCTCTCCATCAGTTTCCATCTGATCAGTTTGTGTGTGATGAAGAAGCTGTGAGGACTGAGCTTCCTCTTCATCATCTTCACTCTTCACAGTCACCACGGTGAATGTGAACGAGCTGCTGTCAGCCTCCTCCTCCTCCTCCCTCTCCTCCTGACTGCTCCTTGGTTCCTCCTCTTCCTCTTTAATGTGTGGGGGGGGCTCAGAGTCCTCCTGCTGCTCTGGAGGTTCTTCTTTCATCACTGACAGCTGCTGGACGTCTGCAGGAAACTCTGAAGAATCAAAGACATCAAGAGAAGAAGCTTTAACTTCATGTTATCAACAAATCTGAAACAGTGAAACACGTCATGACCATTTTAAATCCAAACAAATTCACATTTCACCAAATCAAGATACCATTTTAGTAATGGACTTTTAGTTGTGAGGTTTTATGACTGTTTGCGTTACAGAAAAATGTCCTCTCTGAACAGAAAATGAATTTTCTGAATAAATGTCTGAGTTACGAAGCTTCAAAGTCGTCGTATTTTTGCAGTTTCTCCAAGTAGTCGGGTATCCAGGAGAAGACTTCAGCATTTGCTTTGGCTCCAAGAAAACATTTTGGGTTTGGGTCACAAGCATCAATAACCTCTTAATTTTACATCTCAGCACTCAAATATTATTTTGCTTTTATTATCATAAATATTAACAATTTCGCTTCCAGGTCAATCAAATCCCCAAAGTCACATTCCTGATGATTTTACTCATGACGCGATAGAAGCTGCGTCTGCCGTCTCCCCTGGTGATGTCATAATATGCAAATTAGATGCGAAAAATGTATTTCCATCACATGCTTTGGATAATTTTTCTCATTTACAGTATGACTTTATTTATAACCCATTTTCAAGCAACCTTTTGAAATAGTTGCTTTAAAACTCAAGATTTTATAGAAAAAGACGTGGCACAGAAAGGGTTAATCCGCCTTTTATTTTGAAAACCGGATATTGTCACAGGTTGGCTCGTTCTATTTTCTTTTCTTTTTTTTTTTTTTTTTTCTTTAATACCGTAAAGCTTAGTACAGGGGCGCAGAAGAAGTCCAGGAGCAGCTGACTTGTCTACACCCAAATACAAAGGGCTGTAAATGTTGCTCCTGAAGCTGCAGCAGGTAAAAAAAAAAAACTCACCTCACATCTGAGCCACAGTCAAGAATCAGAGAACAAAACCAGCAGGACTTTAGGATCTTTCTGATCCTCATGGATAAAGACTCGTCCACATACGCCAGTTACGCTCAGTTAGACCCGGAAACAGATCAGCGTTACCTCTAGTTCCATCCCGCCTTCAGAATAAAAGTCCAACTCAAGCTAGATAACTTGGATAATAATTTAACTCAAAAAGAGATTTACTTACTTGTAAATAAGGTGCATCATATAATGTATTACAAAATTAGTTGTTAAAAATGTGTGAAAATGATAAAAAAAATCTTCACTAAAAAGGAGAAACAAAAAAAATGAGAGAAAATGTAACACTTTGTATTTTATTATCAGTCAGAATTAACGATGTGGAATAAATCTGAAGGCAATACGGTGGTTTAAGTCCAATGAAAGAAATATATGAATGACACATAAACAATAAATAGATAAAAGTAAATCTTAAAATAAGTTGTTTGCAATGTTTCATCAGTCATCAATATGTGTATCCTCATTTATTTCCTCATCTAGGCATTACTTTTTTCCTTTTCTTTAAATAAGAAATATGAATGTGACACCTACAACAGATATTTACAACACTGTGTAAATACAATATATACAAAAAGTACATTTATGCGTATATACATTTGTACATGACAGGGGCAACCAAAAATCAAACATATTTAATTTCCCAAAATAGTTTAGAGTTCCTATTGCTCTTTTGTCCTGAATTATATCAAGAGTGCTACTGCAATGCTGTACTTTTTTATTTATTTATTTTTAATGTTGTTTTCCTTCCACGTTTTACTTGAATCAACATTTGAAAGCGTGCTTTTATTTTGAAGGCCGGATCTGTTCACCGCACATCGTGATTTCGCTTCCGAGTCTTGTTGGTTTATAAGCGCAGCAGCGTCCTACAGGAGCAGCTAAAATAAAACTCTCAGCCTTTAATGAACCTTTTTCTCCTCTGGTTCTGGTTCTGGCTCTAATGTCCGGGTTTCAGGACCTTAAAGATTTGTTCAAACAGCGCCTGCGCGCTGCGGCTCACAGAGACGATGACACACGAAACTCTGCGTCTGAAGATCAGCGAAGAAGAAAACTGCTGGTTGTGATTGTGACATCAGGTGAGAAACGACAGAAAACAGGTGAGATTTGTTTCTTCTTGTGGAAACTTCTTTTTATTTTCTGAATGTTTCAGGACATGGTGACGTCATCACAGTTAGTAACAAGGATTTCAATAAAAACTGTGACTGTTTTCTTTAAGCTTGACCTTCATTAACAGATAACACACATGTGTAACTTAAAAATGATAATAAAAAAAGCACATAGAGCAAGTGTGTTTGGTTCAGAGGAGGAAACTTTTTGAATATCTAGCTCCCAAAAAGACAGATTGCCATATTTTATCAGGCCAAGTGGGCAGATTATCGTAGTTTCAAATCAGGGTGGCACTTAAGTGTGTGTTTTGACTGTTTTCAAATATGCATTTTGGGATACACCAAAAGGACACTTTTGCATATTTTGACTTCCAAGAGAGCACTTTGGGGCATGTTTTTGACCCCCTAGAAAATAATTTTGGATTTTTTTTTGGCTCCCAAAGAGACACCTTTCCATATGTTGACTTCCTTTGAGCATTTCCGTCCACGTTTTTGCTCCTGAAAACACCCTTTTGGACTTTTTGGCTCCCAAAATGACTCTTTTGCATATTTTGGCTCCCAATGGGTTACGTAAGGATATGTTTTGGCTCTTTTGAATTTCACTCATTAGGCTTTTTTTTTTCATTACCATAACTGGTAATAGAAGACAGTTTCATTTTATGTCTGGTACATAACTAAGTTTATCTGTCTGATAAGAATCCACAAAGGTTTCCCTTTTCTTTTGATTTACAATTACAAGTTACTATCAGATAGCTGTATTTTAACAGGAATTAAATCCTTACATGCCTGTTACTGCAAAGAGAAATATAAGTGTATAATATAGGCAACTGTGTGGAAAATGTTAACAGTGGTTGAGGCATGTTTTGATGTTGTAGGTGATTAAATGTGTTTAAATTTCATCCTGTTTCTATCAACCATAAGCAAAGTTTCTCTCATGTTCCTGTGTTTCCCGTGTTTCCTGCAGACGTCCCGCAGTCGTTGGGGATTAAAGAAGAGCCTCCAGAACAGCAGGAGGTCTCAGAGCCCCCGTACATTAAAGAGGAAGAGGATACCAGCAAGTTCACACTCACTTCTGTGAAGCGTGAAGATGAGAAAGAGGAAGCTCAGTCCTCACAGCTTCATCAGAAAGAAACTGAACACTTGGAAACACAAGAGGTTTGTTCTGAACTGACTGAGAAGAATAACGACAAGGCAACAAGAGATAATCAGTCATGTTTGAACTTTCTGAAACACGCTGAAGAGAAGAGACCAAAGCTGAATAAGAAACCACTGAGCTGCTCTCTCTGTTGTAAAACATTCAAAAGAAACGGACATCTAACCGATCACATGAAGACCCACACAGGAGAGAAACCCTTCAGCTGCTCTACGTGCGGTAAAAAATTCACCCGTAAATACCTTCTAACCCAACACATCATTATTCACACTGGAGAGAAACCGTTCATCTGCTCCAAGTGTGGGAAAAGATTTAACTCCAGAGGAAGCATGAACAATCACAGAGTAGTTCACACGGAGGAGAAACCCTTCAGCTGCTCCGAGTGCGGGAGAAGATTCAAGCACAAGAAGAATATAACCAAACACATGAGAATTCACACGGGAGAGGAGCCAACCCACGCGAACGCGACGAACAGCGACACGCTGATGATCGCAGGAGAGAAACCCTTCAGCTGCTCCGAGTGCGGCGAGGGATTCACCCAGAAGGGAAGTCTGAACACCCACATGCGGATTCACACGGGGGAGAAACCGTTCGCCTGCTCCGTGTGCGGCAGGAGATTCACCCAGAGCGGGAACCTGACCAAACACATGTTAACGCACACCGGGGAGAAACCGTACGGCTGCTCCGCGTGTAGCAAGAAATTCACGCTCAAAGAAAGCGTCACGAAACATTTGGCGCTGCACGGCAGGGAGAAACCGTTCATCATCCAGAGCAGCGGCGCGTGGTGCCGCTGAGAAAAAACACTTTCAGGAAGTTCAGGGTTTTACATGAATCATAAAAGACACAAGTAAGAAATGTTGTACCCTATGATATTTATTATTTATTTTATATTTTATTTTATCGGTTTGATGTGGACCTCAGACATGACTTATTATTTTTATTATTGAAGTTGAAGGAGATGAAGAAGGTGATGTTGAGTTCAATAAAAAAACTCTTAATGTGGGAAAAGATTTCTCTAAAAGATAATGCATGAAGTGAAACCCTCCAGCTGCTCTTCGTAACAATCAGAAACATGAGTTGATGGTCGGTGATTCCTGGAGCTCAGATCCAAAGAACTCGTATCATTTATAATGTGATTGTCTTTGATGTTAAATGTGACTCTAAAACTATTTGACAGTATCGACTATGTTTATTAAAGACTCTTATTGTGACAGGTAAAAAAAAGTGGTGGAAATGTAACTCAATATTTAATGAATAATCTGAACCTCATTTGAATCTGAGAACTATCCCACGGACTGTCTGCAATTTGATCTGTATTAAAGTCAGTCGTCTAATGTGCTAAAGTGGTGATTTCTGTTTCACAATCTTTTTTTTCTGTCTGAAAAAACATTTAAACACATGAACAAACGGACGACCAGAGGATTATCTCATAGACTGGGAACGGTTCATGTCAGGGTCCAGATTTCATTGTTTATTTTCTGACTCTGTGAAGGTTTAAAAATGTTGTAAATAGTTCAGACTGAAGTTTTTGTTGGTTATCAACTAATTTTCCTAACATCAATTCCATCTTGGGTTCATAACTTTTAGTTGAGAGTGTTACTTTACGAAAATGTCACTGCATAACATGATGCTGGATTAATAAAAATGACATGAAATGAGATAATTATCGCAAAATAATTAGATAATTTAGAGTCAATTTAGTGCCATTAAATAACAAGATGATTATCACTTAATAACGAGGCAATTATCATGACATATCGAGATAATTATCATGAGAAAACAAGATTTTTTTTTGTCTACTGTGGCAGCAACAGGCTTCTGTAACAATCCCAATTCTACAAAATATCTCATTTATTCAGAGATTAAACTAAAGCAACACAGGGACAGAAAATCTGGATCATCTTGAAGGTTTGTTTTCTGGAAATGTTGAAGACCAAAGCTCTGAATATATGATAGTGATGAAGTAAAATGAAATAAGACGCAACTTTAATGATAAACATGATCAAATCTTTATTGTTTTCAAATATTGAATTCATTAACAGAAGTGGAAACAGTGAAATGTTGAAACATAAAACTTGTCATGATTGAAAAAGAAAGTTTAATGTCTCTGCTCCACAGTTGAATTCAAGTGCTTCGTATAAATCTCAGTGTTAATGTAATGTAAATATAAACATACAGAATACTGTTTTCAATGTTAAACCCTTAGTTACATTTAAAGGCTATTAAAAATGTTTAAATATCTATGTATTAAAAAGTGCTTTGAAAGTTTGGCCCTAAGTTGGAAAAGGTTGGAAACCACTGATCAAAAACAAAGAAGTCAAACACTTAAGAAATGTAACGGCACAAATTAAAACGATGAAATGAAGGTGAAATAAGTTGAAAAAAATCTTATAACAATGAAAGAGTGCAGCAGAAACATCACAGTAAAATATTAATGAAAGTAAATCACAAACCAGGGGAATCAAGGAACGTTACAGAACTGTTTATGACTTTAACAACAAAGAGCACTTATTATATCAAGTTTTTAAAGAAAGATCCTGGTTCCAGTGGAATTTAAAATCTCTATTGCATCAACGTTCAGTCTAAAAACTAATAATCAAGAGTTTCTTTATTCATTCATATAGAAAACTCACTTTGTTTGGTGAAATGAAGTCAAAACTCAAAGTGCTCCAGTCCAACAAAAGCTTAGTTACTCATCATCAGACATTAAAAAGCTGATTGAATCACAGTTTTATGTTTAAGTATCACAATTATTGAGTTATCATTTTAACTAAAGGCACAGCTTCAAATATTTAATAAGGCCACAGTGTTTCTTTGACTCCAGCTGACTGGATTATCAGCAGCGCGGTAAATCTTCTCTGAGAGTAAATCTCATATACAAGTAGTATAAAAAAGTATAGTTAACAACAAAAGTATACAACAGCTTTTCCCGCAGCTGTGAGACTTAATTAAGATCACAGACGAAATAGGCAGCTGACCAGTGTGATACAAGTGCATAATATCATCCTTAGCAAAGACACAGTGCAACTATATATGAAAAATATATGTGCGAAAACTTTGAGTGCAATAAAAGATAAACAAAAGCTCATTTAATCATCATATTCTGTCCTGATCCCAGTCTCTGTTTGTAAATTTTTTTCTGAATGATTTTTTTGAAGCTTTATCACTCACAAACTCATGTTCCTTCAACTGAGAAGATGAGCTGAATCTTTGGTCATAATCTTTGCATTCGTAGAGTTTCTCTTTCACTTCTTGTTGAACTACATGAAGTCTATGGAAACCAATTTCAACCAGGTCAAAAAATAAAAGGAAACTTTTTTGTTAAGTTTTTTTTCTGCCCATGTTAAGTCAAAACTTCAGGATAAAAAGTCAAAATTATGAGAAATTGAAATTTTAAAATAAAATACTACAATTTTGAGATAATGGAGTTGAAAATTTGAGATGAAAAGCCCAAATTATAAGATTATAAATTGAGACTATTACGTTAGACTTGAGAGGAAAAACCCAAAAACTTTGAGACAAAGTGTTGAAATATTAGGATAAAACTGAATATTAACTAAAGAATTTAAAAATTATCAGAGGACATTAAAAACTTCTACATTTTCAAGTCAAAATCATAGGAAAAAAAAGGTCATAATTTAGGGGATAAAGTTTAACTCATGAGAAAAAGTTAAAATAAGTCCAAATTTTAAGAAAAAAAATTTACAACACTTTTTTAAAAACAAAGTCAAAATTTTGACTCTTTATTTAAATTTTGGCTTAATTTGGGCATAAAAAGTCTCAGTGGAGCCAGTTATTCATTTTAATCTTTTTAACTGGTGAAAATAGGTTTATAAAAGGCTGACTGATAAAACTTTCTCCACTTTCAGAGCAGCTGTAAGGTTTCTATCACTTATGCCGAGCCATGTGGGTCGTCAGACAAAACTTTCGTCCGAATTTTTTCCCACACTCGGAGCAGCTGTAGGGTTTCTCCCCGGTGTGACTCCTCATGTGTCTTGTGAGAGTGGATTTCTGGTTAAACTGTTTCCCACACTCAGAGCAGTCGAAAGCTTTTTTCCCCGTGTGACTCATCATGTGTCGGGCGACGCCTTGTCTGTGACTAAAGCTTTGACCGCACACAGAGCAGCTGAACGGTTTCTCCACTTTGTGAATCGCCATATGTTCCATCAGACAGTCTTTAAACTTGAAACTTTTGCCGCACCTGGAGCAGCTGAACGGTCTGTTTTTGGTGTGAGTCCTCATGTGTCTGTTCAAAGTTCCGCTGTTTTTGAATTTATTCCCACACTCAGGGCAGGGGTAGGGTCTTCTTTCAGTGTGAGTCGTCATGTGCTGGCTCAGGTTCCCTTTGCTTTTGAATGTTTTACCACACTTGGGGCAGGTACAAGGTTTGTCTTCGTGATGAATCCTCATGTGTTGGGTCAGAATATTTTTCTGTTTAAAAGCTCGGCCACACTCAGAGCAGCTGTGAAGCTCGTTTTCACTCAGGTTTGTCAAATCTTTGGTGTTTTCTGAATGATCCTCTCTGGTCTCCCTCCAGTCATTACTGTCATCGGTCTCAGGCTCAGACTTTTCAATCTTCACCTTAAAGTCCTGGGTCGAACCTCCACAGTTTTCTCCATCAGCTCCTGTCTCCAGTTTCTCCTCCTCATCTTCACTTTTCACAGGAACGTTATCAAAAGGAAATGTGGTTTTATCTTCCTCTCGTCCTTGAAGCTGCTCTTCTTCCTCTTTGATGTGCAGAGGTTTAGTTTCTCTCCACTCCTGCTGCTCCTCTTTCATGGTTGACAGCTGCTGGATGCCTGCAGGAAAAACTGAAACACAGAAAAAAAACATATTAAACCTTTTTTATTAATCTTGCATGGGAATGGTGAAAAACTGGGTCTAAAAACGAGCTCACAGCAATGTTCTTGATTAGTGCAATATAAGCGAAATTAAATATCCCTCCAAGACTAATTCAAGCCCTCAGTTCTATTTGTAGACCCGAACATCAATCCATTCCTACTGATATACAATCAATATCAGCATCAACGACATCGACGTCCCTGGCTATGAAACTACACTTATAGTGCAGCAGATAATGCACTTCAAGAAAATCATTCAAATGGTGATGAAAGCATGAACTTTGGCATAAATACTCTCTGAGGACTCTTTTGGAAAAAGATGCTTACCTCATAAAAATTTTAGATGGCCGCCATTTGAAATTCCATGTGGGTGGGAACCATTTCTTGTTACTCTGGAGACTGTTCACACCAATTCCAACGCTATATACACTGCCTGGCCAAAAAAAAAGTCTCCACCTGGATTTAACTAAGCAAATAGGTACGAGCCTCCTATTGGATAATTCCTGCATGGGCGATTATCTTTCAGCTGGAAACAAGTTATTTAACCCCAACTGGTGCAATGAGCTGCTTCTCATTTCCTAAACAACCATGTGGAAAGACACATCCGTGGTCGTGGAAAAGATGTTAGTCTGTTTGAGAAGAGTCAAATCATTGGCATCAAGCAGAGAAAACATCTAAGGAGATTGATGCAGAGACGACTAAAATTGGGTTAAGAACTGTCCAACGCTTTATTAAAAACTGGAAGCTATCACCCCTGGGTAGCAGAAGGTCCTTCTTTACACCCCCCTTTTTTTAGGACTTACTACCACTAGCCGCTAGTGAATTTGCACACCACTCTAGTTTACCTTCTTTTTGTTGTCATCTTGAGTCCCGATACAAATTATCACTTTCATAGAGCATTTCCACACGCACAATGAGAAGGGAACTCAAGGGATTGGGACTGAGCAGCTGTGTAGCTTTAAGAAAACCACTAATCAGTGAGGCTAACCAGAAAAAAAGGCTTCAGTTTGTTAGGGAGCATAAAGATTGGACTCTGGAGCAATGGAAGAAGGTCATGTGGTCTGATGAGTCCAGATTTACCCTGTTCCAGAGTGATGGGCGCATCAGGGTAAGAAGAGAGGCAGGTGAAGTGATGCACCCATCATGCCTAGTGCCTACTGTACAAGCCTGTGGGGGCAGTGTTATGATCTGGGGTTGCTGCAGTTGCTCAGGTTCAGCAACAGTATGTGCTCAAAGAATGAGGTCAGCTGACTACCTGAATATACTGAATGACCAGGTTATTCCATCAATGGAGTTTTTCTTCCCTGATGGCACGGGCATATTCCAAGATGACAATGCCAGGATTCATGGGGCTCAAATAGTGAAAGAGTGGTTCAGGGAGCATGAGACATCATTTTCACACATGGATTGGCCTCCACAGAGTCCAGACCTTAACCTCATTGAGAATCTTTGGGATGTTCTGGAGAAGACTTTGTGCAGCGGTCAGACTCTACCATCATCAATGCAAGATCTTGGTGAAAAATTAATGACACACTGGATGGAAATAAATCTGTGACATTGCAGAAGCTTATGGAAACAATGCCACAGCGAATGCGTAATCAAAGCTAAAGGGGGTCCAACCAAATATTAGAGTGTATGACCTTTTTATTTTGGTGGGGACTTTTTTTTGGCCAGGCAGTGTAATTACATCACTTACTAATAAAATACTGAAATACTTCATAATAAAATGTTAACTCAATAGTTAAAAAATATGGAATACAGTTGTTCATTTTTAAAAAGAATAATAATTACTGAAGAAAATATTTAGATAAGTAATTTTTTCTTTCAGTTGTTAGACATTCAGGAGACACTGTTTGGATTTGTCATGACCCCAAGGTTGAGAAACACTGTTACAGACAACGGCCAAGCACCTTGATGCTGGTATAAACAATGATGTTACAACAAGGTTTGACAAATTTCATATCTCGATATTAAAGCCAGATATCTAGATATCTATACGATACAATATGACTCTGGGATTAGAGAAAACTAAGCATTTTTCAGAAAAATACAATCATGATATGATAACAGGATGTGGACAGTGGAGTTGATTGTTTAGAGCTCACTGTCAGTCATCAACATTAACAGAAAGTCACGATTGATATTGGTATATTAATATCTTGAATTTTCATATCTCAATAATGATATGATAACGACAAAAATTTCCGCCATAGTCTGGGGAAACTTCAAAAACAATCAAAACTTTTATGGACATGCCCAATTTTTTTTTTTTTTTTTTTAAACTTTTTTTATTGGATTTTTTGTCAAATAGGCAGAACGAAGACAAACATACATTGACATACAATCCAACAAACAAACGCCCATATCCCTCCCCAGGCACATATCTACTCCCAGAAAAAAAAGACAAAACACAAAATGAGAATATAGGGTTGACTATGAAAAAGACAAATAAATAAAATTAACACACTGCAGATTAACCATCTTGGATTCTTAGTCTAGGTTAAAGTGACATTCAGTAGATTTAACGTAAAACAAAAAAGGATTCCAGAGTCAGTCTAATTTTCTCCAGTTCAAGAAAATGAAGCATCTCTTTAATCCATGCAGTTGAACTGGGTGGGGTTGAAGATTTCCACCTTACATGCCCAATTAAGCACGACTCTGAACTTTTCTGTACATTAATTTCATTGTTTTTCTCTCTTGTTTTTGTTACTATGAACCCAGAGCAGCCGGTAAACCACAACAAAAAATATAATATCAAAATGAATATCAACTACTAAAGGTATTATTCAGTATGTTCTTTCTTTTTTTTTTTTCAGAGGACCTTGTTTGGATTTTAGGCGACCTCAAATGGGGTCATGACCCAAAGGTTGAGTAACTGACACAAAGAAACAAAGAGTTTAAAGGTGGTGAAGAAAACTGACCTGTTCTCTGCAGCTTTCAGCTCTTTTCTCTGGAGGTGGAGCCCCTTTTTCTTTCTTTCTCTTTCTTCTTCTTCTTCTTGAAACCCTGATTATGGAGAATTAAAATAACTTTCTGCTGCTACAGGACTCAAATAAACACAAACAGACTGAGACAGAACAACTTGACACGTGGCAAATGGAGCAAACTTCTTCCTGGTCACAGTAGAAAACACGCAGCCAAAGCACAATGCTGCCCCCTAGTGGCCACTACAGGAAGTCAATTCATCAGCAGAGGTGAAACTCTGAAATACTTAAATAGTAGTAATAGTACAGTAGTGATAGTAACAGATGTGAACTTTGGAGCAGACTCTTACAGATTTTTTTTAAATTTTTTTTTTTATTTCGAACATTTCACAATATACAAACTCTCAATGAGGATAGTAAAAACTTTCTGTTCCATAACATAACAGAATAGAACAAAATTAAAGTAAATAAAGAACATAACAATCTGAGGACAGAGGGTTACATAATTATAAAGGCATCCATAAATAGAGAAATCAAGCAGAGTGGAGACAAAACAAGGTTCAGTGTAAAAACTTAAGGAATGAAAACAAAATTTAAGTACTCTAAAATTCTAATTTAGATAAATACATATATGGTGGGGGACATAAGTTTGATTTTCATTTTGAATAGCACATCGTTTGAAAAATGTATGAAAATAAATGTTTATCCATCTGCTGTGTACAAAATTAAATACATGTTGTAACTTGTAAATGCAAACATACACTTACCTATACATTGTAATCAAAAACATTAACAATTTAAAATTAAAATAAACAGGATAGATCTTATTAATAATTTTGAAATGGGTTTCTTTTACCTTTGGAAGAATTGGCCATTTGATAAATCTACAAAGGGCTTTGTTTAAGGTGGCAGAGTTAACTTGCTCTGGGTTTTGACGTAATCCTCTGCAAAAATCATGAAAAACCCTGGATTTATTAACAAAATGTATCCATTTGTTATTACATTTTTTATCCATCAAATTAAATTCCTCAACCAGCAGAGTAAATAATTTGGGTGAAATGTTATTGTAAATTAGGAAATTCTGGATTAACCCTCCTCCTGTGTTAGTGGGTTGGTTTCGACCCGCGTCTTAAATAAGCTTTAAAATACACTAAAAACAAAACATATGATCAAGTTTTTTTTGTTATCTCTTGGTTTCCTTGTAAGGCTTCCTTATCCATGAAAATATTGGGTTTCATATTTTTGGTGTGGGTCTCAGGGCCCAATGTTTAGCAGTATACCTCTTGATTTTGATAAAAAGCAGAAAAAATAACCTAAAGAGAATCCTGTAAATAAACCAAAGGTTTTTGTGTTACCTGCCTATTATTGAGGGGTATAGAACACATCTCTGAAATAAATTTGCTCTATAACAGTAACATCTATGGTGTTAGGGTCAGTTTTGACTCATACATATATTTTTCAAAAAAATGCAAAAATATATATTTTGCCAGCAATAGAACTTTAATATAAACACATAGAAACACAGAACAGGTCATAAAACAAAATATTGATTTGTGAGCGTGCATGTTTTCAGATGCATGTGTGGCAAAAAGTGACACTTTTTGTGTGTTCTTTGCAGAGATACTTTTTGCATTGTCAACACAATACATTAGTCTTTCTGTCTCCACTGCTTGGGCAGAACTGACACCTCTTTCTTTTAGAGTCAGGTGACCTGCATGGGGTGGAGGCAGGACTGGCTGAGGAGGATGCTGATGCAGATTCTCTCACTACACTGATCTGTGACTTCTCCCTCATTTTCTCCCAAAATGTAATCAAGAGCTTGGCTCACTGTAAGTCTTCTCTTCATTTTTGCATTCTGCAAATTGGAGATGTGCCCTCTGGAAGTCAATTGAGTGAAGTGACCTTACATGTCTGGACATACCCATCATTGTTTGTTTTGCTTTTTTTGCAGCTACATTGGAAACACAAATGAGTGAAGCTCACATGATTGGGAGAGGAGGTGTCTGTCATTGTGATGGCTGACAGTGCACTTATGATTTCAATTTTGGCTCTAAATATTGGTTTATAATCTTATTTTTATAACCGGGTCAAAACCGACCCTAACACAACAAGCGACACAATTTCAACCAGGGCATTTTATAATGTTGAGATTTTTTTTTTTTTTTAATAATTTTGTTGGAATCAACTTTCCTGACAAAGTCAAGAAGCCTTGATGCAGTAAACAAATTTTAAATGATTCTTTTATGCATTTAAAAACTAAAACGGGTCAGTGGCGACCCTACCACAAGAGGGAGGATAAGTGTATTAAGGGAAACTCTCACAGATTCCCCTGCGGAGAATCTCGTTCTTCACGCTCGACATTCCAAATCTCGCGAGGTAAAACGTGACTTCATTGTAAACAAACATGACGGACGAGCAAGAAGAAGAAGCAATGATGGTTGTTTTTGGTCTTTTACTCACAGAAAAACCTCCTAAAAAAGAAAAACGACTGTGGAAAAAGTCATGGAAACGACGGGAGTGTGGACCGTATACACTTCAGTGTGATTCAGAGGTGAGAAAAAACTGATACAAGTTTAAGAGAGGATGGTAGAAGGTGAAAAATATCAGCAGAGATTAGAATAATATGATCCATAACAACAGTTTTACTACAAGGTACAAGATTAAAGAAAACAACCAAAACTTTTATAAACATCTGGGCCTTTCTCTACATTAATTTTATTATTTTCCTCTCTCGTTTCTGCTACAACATAAAATATAATGACATCAAAATGTTCCTGTTTTTCTTTAAACCCAAGTAAAGAAAAACCCTGATGGACACACATGGTCTGTATCTAATAAAAACTTTAAAATATTAATCCAAATAAACGATTATTCCTGCAAAAAACTTGATAGGATTTTATTTTGCCATTAGAAAATTTCTTAAATATCCCAAAGTGTCAAATCTAGAACCTCAAATGTGATCTTTATTAACTCAAAAAATGTTTATCTAAAAAGAAAATCCACTTTATTTTAATATTTTGGTATTATAAACTCACAGTCTCAATTTTTTCCCTCAAAATTTTTACTTTTTTCTGTACATGTAGAATTTTTTTCTGATTATTCAGACTTTTTATCTAATTAGTTTGGCTTTAATAACTCAAAGTTTCAACGTTATCATCTAGAAATTTGGACTTTTTATCTCGAAGTTTCGATTTCATTAACCCAAATTTTTATCTTATAAACTCAAAATTTGGACTTTGTATTTCAATATTTTAACGATTTTTTTAAATCTCAAATTTCCAACGTTGTTAACTCAAAATTTGGGCTCTAGTATCTCCAGAGTTGGAATTTTTTTAGCACAAAATTTCAACTGTATTGACCCAATTTTTTTATCTGATAAACTCAAAATTCTGACTTTTCATCTCAAATTTTCAACATAATGAACTCAAAATTTGGACTTTTTTTTTTTTTTTAAATTTGACGATATCAACGACAATTTGGACTGTATTATCTCAAAATTTCAACTTTGTTATCTCAAAATTTCGACCTCATGAACTCAAAATTTGGACAAAACTGGGCAAAAAAAAAAAAGAAATGATCAAAGGAAGTTTCTAATGTTTTTTTTTTAAGTGGCGGAAGTGGGCTTCCATACACAGGAGATGCATAGGATGTGAGTAATGGGAGTGTAAGAATATTTTAGTGAGGTATCAGACCCCTCTAAAATAGGTTTAATGACGCCACAGGTAATAAAGCATCAGAAAAACCTGTTTCATGATCTGAAGTCCTGTGTAACTGGATTTGCATTCTTCTAACAGATGGAGGACGGAGCAGGTTTGCTGCGAATGAATGCAGAGGAATTTGAGTTCATTCTCAGTAAAGTGGCCCCTTTAATAACCAAAAAGGACACCAAACTGAGGCGAGCCATTACCGCAAAGGAGAGACTGGCACTAACCCTCAGATACTTGGCAACAGGTATTTAAACAGACGTTTTTCCTCGAAGATACTTCACAGAATCAAAAGTGAAAAAGCGTTTTTCTCCAGGTGAATTATATTTGTTTTTACCTACATGGCTTTAATTTGCTTCTGTGGTTTGTGTTTTTCAGGAGAATCATTTTCATCTCTGAGTTTCCAGTTCAGGATTGGAGAGTCCACTATTTCCCTGATTGTGAGCCAAACATGTGAAGCTCTGCACCGAGCACTTCGAGATGAATTTCTGAAGGTAAGCATGAGTCAGTGTAGAGGAAAACAAAAAATAAAACTTAATACTGGAACTTTTCCTGGCAAGAAAAGCTCAATGATGAAATGCTGAGCCACAACCCTAACCTTAACTTCTCCGCCTTTGGCTCTGTTCATTCAGTCTCCATTCATTTCAATGGGGCAAAATTTTCAGAAAATTCAAAATATTTTAAAAAGTACAAAAGTTAGAGATAAACCCTGTAAAAGCACACAATTTCTTACCATTCTTAACATTTTACTTTTTGAATGGTTGGAATTGGTGCAACTTTCGAGAAGCTGGACCGATGCTTAGTGTCATGGAATTTTCCTAATTCCTTATTATTCTACACAATTATTACCTTAACTTCCTCTGTATGTCTCAAACATAGTCACAGCCCTTCTCTTGTATCAGGATGAGAGGGACATCCTAAGCTGAACTCATTGGTCTCCTAAATAGACATAACAACCTTCAGAAATGATAAATACTGAATACACAGAGAGGTCTGGCAGAATTGACTCTGCACTACACTGCGCATCCAAGTGAACTGTCTGTCACTTCTCCTCGATCGAGCTACATAAATCTTTTCAACTTAAGTCATCTGAGTCTCCTGAGTCTTCTTTGTCAAGTGGTCAAGCTTCTAGGAAATTCCTCAACACTCAGCATTTCAACATAATAATATTAAGTGATGGTTATTCTAAATATCAGCATGGAGTAGAACAGCAGTAGATATGAGACTACAAACTGTGAGAGCCATTTAAAACGACAGATGAGCTAAATGTTGAACGAGATCGTATGTTTAAATTTTAAATTTTATGTTATGGCTGCTTTGCAAGACACAGTAAAATATGAAAAATATTTGACTTTTTTGTTACTTTTGATGCCTCAAATGTCTAAACTGAATGTCTAAATATTTGTAATCCTGACACTGATGTGTTCAAACTTTAATTTCAGACACCTAATACAGAAGAGGAATGGCTGGACGTAGCGGAAGATTTTCTTCAGAAATGGCAGTTGCCACACTGTCTAGGTGCCATCGACGGGAAACACATCACTATACAGCCACCAGCGAACAGTGGAAACACCTTCAGGAACTACAAAGGACGCTTCTCTGTGTTGATGATGGCTGTAGTTGATGCAAATTACCAGTTTAAGTACGTCAGCGTGGGAGCGCAGGGCGGAGCGTCTGATGCTGAAGTATTTGCAGAATCTGATTTCAAACAAGCGCTCGACAAAAATCTCCTCAATATTCCTGCAGCAAAACTTCTCCCAGACTCTGACACTGAAGTTCCTTTTATGTTTATCGGGGATGATGCATTTTCATTGAGCTGTAACTTCATGAAGCCGTACTCTCCTCACCAGACGGAGCGTGATCAGAGAGTTTTCAATTACAGACTCGCTCGTGGACGCAGAGCGGCGGAGAACGGGTTCGGTTTATTTGCGAACAAGTGGAGAGTTTTCGTCTCCACGATTCTGCTCAACCCTGACAAGGTTCAAAAGATGGTTCTGGCGTGCGTATGTCTCCACAACTACCTGCGAGAGGTTCGGTCTGAGACGTACAAAACTCCAGGACTGGACGACGCAGAAGATGCAGATCACAGACTGATTCCAGGTTCTTGGAGGAACGACGGCCTCGGGGCGATGCTCCCTCTGCAACCTGGGAAAACTGGAAACAACTCAGAGGCTGGAAAAGAAGTCAGAGACAAACTCAGGAGATATTTTGTTTCACCTGCAGGACAATTTCCCTGGCAGAGTGACGCCATTTAGCCTGTTGGATGTTTTAGGTTTTTCTTTTCAGGATCCCACACAACAGGAGCAGAGTTTGGGAGTTGCTTTTTTTCCCCTCTTCCTCCCTCTTGTTCTCTTTTCACATCAAATGAAATGTCCACAGTTCACCTGCTCCTGTTCTCCACCTGTTATACGTCACTGTTTTTGTAATTTTGTTACACAGAAACATGTGCAATGACTAATAAAGTATCTTGAAGGTTTGGATGAACCCAAAAACAACCGCAATTCCATTTTTTCATTCTGTCTTAACTAAAAAAAACAAATGGACAATTTAACACAGTTGAATTTTTTTAGTTTATAAACACTGAAAAAGTATTAATAGTATCTTTTCTTGTTCATTTAGATGAGTGGTTTCCAAACTGGGGGGTCTCAAATACACAATTACAATTTAAAGCACAAATATTACAGTGTCACTTGTAATATTTCAGCCATGAAAGTGAAAACTCCCTTTGTGAGTAAATTGATGTTTCCTGCAATTATTCCGAATATTATTTAGCCAATTTTTTTGCAAGATGTCAGAAAGTGAATCCAAATTATTTGTGATAGTATTTCAAATAAATTGAGCCTTTGTATGAGGCTGAAAATAATTTCATCTACAAGAGGGGATACTGCAAAAAGGAAAGAAAGAAAAAGGAAATGGATTTGAACTCAGCTGAGCTTGTTTCATTTTTGTAAATTGTCACGAAAAAATAATTTCAATATTTTTCCTTGTTCTCTCAGAGAATGTAAACATTAAATAAAAAAAGACTTTGATACTTAAGACTCACTGTTGCTTTTTTATTTTTGTAAAAACTGAATAAAAAAATATTTCCGGCATGTTTTTCTTTCTTGTTCATTTATAAAATGTAACGTATTAAAGTAACATTCAGCATCTTCTGAAAATAGAGCTACAAAACAGGAATTCACTGAATTTGAAATAAAAGACGTGTGATTAAATTTAAGTATTCTCACTTGTATTACAAGTCAACAAGTTTTCTATCAACTGGATTAAATTTTTTAATCAACTGACAGCACTATATATATATATATATATATATTGTTATGTGAGTATTATTAACACTATTGTTCCTCTTCACCATCTGGAGGCTGATGGTTGGTGGTTGGTGGTGGAGGCATCACATACGAAAGGTCGCACTCTTGAGCTTCGTAAAGATCATTCATGATTTTTCTTTTCACCCTCGTCTTAATAGCAGCATTTTTAATCGCCCTCAACTCCTCTGCTACTTGAGCTCCAAACGTTGCGTCGCTGTCAGTCGCTGGTTTGTTTCTACTCGACAGAAAAGCAGCAGACATCTGCTGTAAAATCTGGATTTTCTGACGTTCGATTGAGTTGGCGTTTTGGGTTTTCTTCCTCTTCTTGGTCTGAGTGGACGGCGCGACGCTCTCTTCGACATCATCGTCGCTCAGAGAAGTGTTCGGTTGTGATGCACCTGCTGACACCCCCACGGTGAAGTCTTCAGACGTTGCAGATTCATCGCTGGTGGGATCCTCGGCAGCCAGAGCTTCTTTTACTGATTGGTTAAGCTGTAAGAAATAAATGATGAGTTACCACCTCAAAACTTCTCTGTCACTCATAGTTAGTGGTTTGGTGAAGATTTTTATTAACAATCAACTGTGTTTACTCTTTTTAAATCATAATGACCCTGATCTAAACTTTCCATCCTCTGGTGATTTCGTCCTGATAACATGAAAAAAAGTCGACACAAATGTGTTTGAATGTCTCCTAAAGGAAACCATCCTCACCTGTGATCTATTAGCTTCTAATCAGTGTGTGTGTATAAAAGCTCAGTGAGTTTCTGAGCTCCTGACAGACACTTGCATCTTTCATCCAGTGCTGCACTGACATTTCTGGATTCTGAGTCATGAGGAAAGAAAATCAAACTGTATAAAACAGGAAAGGGATATAAGAAGATATCCAAGGAACTGAGGATGCCCATAAGCAGAGTTCAAACTCTAATGAAGAAGTGGAAAATGAGAGATTCTGTTGAAACCAAACCACGGTCAGGTAGACCAACAAACATTTCAGCTACAACTGACAGGAAAATTGTTCTGGATGCAAAGAAAAACCTACAAATAACTTCAGCTGAAATACAGGACTCTCTGAAAGAATGTGGTCTGGCTGTTTCAAGATGCACAATAAGGAGGCACTTGAAGAAAAATGGGCTGAAGAAAGACATTTCTACACAAATGCCACAAAGTTTCCTGCTTACAATACGCCAAACAGCACAGAGACAAGCCTCAAAACTTCTGGAACAAAGTCATTTGGAGTGATGAGAGCAAAAGTGAACTTTTTGTCCACAACCATAAACATTGTTCCATTTGGAGAGGAGTCAACAAGGTCTATGATGAAAGGTCCACCATTCCTACTGTGAAACACGGAGGTGGATCACTGATGTTTTGGGGATGTGTGAGCTACAAAGGCTCAGGAAACTTGGTCCAAACTGATGAATGAAGGATGAATGCAGCATGTTATCAGAAAATACTGGAGGAAAATTTACACCCATCAGCCCAGAAGCTGCACATGAGACGTACTTGGACGTTCACACATTGGCTACAGCAGAATAAAGTGAAGGTTCTGGAGTGGCCATCTCAGTCTCACAAGGACAACTCAAAGTTTTGAGATAAAAGGCAAAACTTAGAGAAATAAAATCCAAATTTTGAGATAAAGGACAAAAGAAAAAAAGACAATTTTGAGATAAAGTCAAAATTTTGTGATTAATAGTCGATATTGTAGAGAGAAGAAGTCCAATATTTTGAGATAAAAGAAAAACATTATGATAAATGGTCAAAATGTCAAGAGAAAAAGTCAAATCCTTTGAGGTGAAATGTCAAAATTTGAGAAAAAAAGCAAATTTTGAGGTATCCAGCAAAACATTGAGGAACAAGCTAAATTTTAAGTAAATAAAGTCAGATTTTAAAGGTACAAAGTTGAAATTTTCGATAATTAAGTCAAAATCTGTGATGTAAAATGGAAACATGAGGTTGTAAGTTCAAAATCATGAGATAAAACGAGTCAAAATTATGATATAAAAGTCGAAACTTTACAAAAAAGTCAAAGTTTTGAGATAAAAAGTCGAACCTAGAAAAAGAGTCCAATATTGAGATAAAGGACAAAAAGGAGGTTTTTACAGAGGAAGTCATATTCTTTTTAAATGAAAAAGTGAAAAGTTTTAGATGACAACTTGAAATTCGTGACCTGCCATTGGCTACAGCAGAATAAAGTGAAGGTTCTGGAGTGGCCATCTCAGTCTCCTGACCTCAATATCATTGAGCCACTCTGGGGAGATCTCAAACCTGCAGTTCATGCAAGACAGAGCAAGAATTTACAGGAACTGGAGGCTTTTTGCCAAGAAGAATGGTCAGTTTTA
>RPOG01006327.1:0-24763 GCA_008086565.1 Thalassoma bifasciatum | reverse complement strand
GCGTCATTGTTTTTCTTCTCCGTGTTTCTCAAAGTTACTTTCGGAGCGCGCTTAACTGCTCCATTTAAAACCCATACGGCGTGTTACAGTATGTGAAATATATTCAAAAGCGCCCGGGGATCGCTAACCTGTGAGCCCCGGGATCCTCCGGCGCACATGCAAACAGATGCAAGCATGCACACACACACACACACACACACACACTCACATAGATCTCTGAGCAATGCGGTTTAGTCTTCCCACGCTTTCTAACACTCTCATACATCAGAAGCCCTTGTCTCCCCACACAGTGTGGGATGGTGACTGCACTGTGACTCAGAGACAAAGACACAGAGTGAGAGAGGGATGGATGGATGGATGAGGAGGTGGCAGGGGGGCTGCTGGGGGCTCATCCTGGTGGGCTGTGAAGGAAGCACCTAACCGGTCACTGAGGGTGGTGTGTGTACATCAGCAGAGTTAATCTGACGGAACACGGCTCCCATCAAAACTTTGGTAACAACTTTATCTTAACTAACTTTTTAGCATTAGTAAAGCTTTAATTAACCACTAACTAACAATAACCTCATAATATATAAAGCATTGTTCATACTTAAACACTCATTTTCACATCATGTACTAACACAGTTATAAATGCTTTATTACTAATAAATATGACCCTCTGTAATGTGTTAATTAACCATTTGTTTATACTTTATAAAATGATGAATTCACCAATTACAAATGAGCGATTTTGGTCATTTTTGATCAGTTTTAAACCATTTACAGATTATGATTCTAACATTCATCAAGGGTTAGTGAACACCTAATTACAGAGCAAATTATGATTAATTAAGGTAGTCACAAAGATCTTATAAGCTGTTTGTTCATTGTTTTGTGAGTTGATAGAAAGTGAGGGGGGCGCAGATGGCCTAGTGGATATGGCCGCGCACCATGAGGTTTGCCCTCGAGCGGGTGGCCCGGGTTCGATTCCCACCTGTGGCCTGTTTCCCGCATGTCATTCCCCATTCTCTCCCACTTTCATACTCTATCCACCGTCCTCCACTATCCAATTAAAGGCCGAAAAGCCCAAAAAATATCTTAAAAAAAAAAAAAAAAAAAAAAAAGTGAGGACTTTTCATGTTTCACCTAGAATTTATTATGACTTATAATTTGAACCACCATGAACACTCATATGGTGGTGGTTAACTTTAATACCCTGATATGACCAATCGAATGAACATGTTCCAGACAACACATTTAGAACTAAATTGAATCATTTTTTTTCTAGTGTATCTCACAGTAAAGTTCAAAGGTCAAAGGTCACATACAGGAAGTCTTATATGTTTTTTGGTGATGTGAAAGAAGATGTGAGATGGAAATAAGGGACAGAAAAAAAAGTTTGTTAAGCTCAGAAAGGCAAATTGGCTAATTGTACCATACCAGGCTGGTGCAGAATGTCATATGCTGGAAGAACCTCCAGGAAAACCCCTATTCAGTGATATTGAAATGTGCATGCCTACTATGCATAAATAACAATAAACATGGAAAAAATGTAATTTTGTGAACGAGAAGAACCTTTTTTTTTTTTTTTTTTTTGGTGCAAAGGCATATGCAATAAAATCAGGCGTAGGTCCCCCCACAATATGTCTACCTGATTGCCTATGTAGAACAAAATTTTTTCAAGTTAAAGAGGGGGTATTGTGCTTTCTCAAAGTCTGATTTTGTTCCTTTTTTTAGTTTAGTTTAGTTTATTCACACACATCAACCTTGGCTAACACTGATACACATACATGCATACATATACATTTACATATACACATACATATACACATACATATACATATACATATGTACGATAGATGTCACAGTGGATGTGTGGAAAGGGTGACCCCAAAGAAGCTAGCTCCTTCTGGAACCCCAGTAATTGCTTCAGATGACTTACAGCTAAAAAAAAATCTATTTATTTCATGGGTGAGTGTCATAGAAAACCTCTACGGATTTAGTTACTGTCTCTTTAAGGCTCACACTTCCAAAAACTTCCATCCCACTGACTGGTCAGCTCTCTGGAGGCCTGTTGGGACAGACCTTGGTGTTTGAGGCCCGTCCCTTTAACTTATGACAAAGCAGTGAGGACATAACCCCAGTTTTGTGAAGATCTCAGCAAGTTATTATAATTTTTTGTTTTGCTGAAGGGGAAATTTTGAGCTGTTTTCAAATAGATGCAGAGATTGACATGTGGAGGTTTGAAAATCTGCACAGTTTAGTCTGAACATCCAGAACTGGTTCCTTGAAACCCATGCTTTAAATTTGAGAAAGCAATATAACCCCTCTTTAAAGACTTCTATTATTATGCAGATGATTCTACACTGGTTTTCACAGACTTGGAAATTTCCCATTTTCTTTCTAAATGTCACTTATTGATAAATACAGGAACTTTAATACAGACAAGGGTGAGACGATCGGCTCTGTTAGTAACTCTGGGGTCTCCCTGTTCCAGCAGTTACACCAAAAACCTTCTTTAAGTTTGTACTTGTAAGTGATCAAAGTCTGATTCACCAGACATGAGTTGTCCACTGTTCATCTCCACTTGATAAATGCCACCTGCTCGTGACTAACTGCACGTTTGTGTCATTTCATCATTGGCACTAAAGTCAAAGCCAAATCACCACACAGGGACAAACAATCAGTCCAGCTCCATTTGTTGGTAAGTTTCATTCACCGAATATCAAAAGATTTTAAAAACTGCATGATGTGATCAGCGGTCTGAAACCAGCAGAGAAAAACAGAAACACATTTGGCAGCTTCAAAAGATTCTCAACAAAAGAAAACAAAACAAGTGATCAGCTTTTACTACAGGATTTGGCACAGGGTGATAGAAAAAAAAAACTCACATGTTTATGAGCCAAAGGATATTATTTGTGAATGAAAGCCATCCATGAGTTTGATCAGAGACACTCTACACAGACTAAAAGGATAAAAACACTTTCATTTAAAGTCATCCGTCAGTGCTGGTGCATACAATTAAGCAGTAACTTGTTTGAAGACCTTGAGTCAGCCATTATCAGGTTTTTTTTTTCCTCTTTATTTGTGATTGATTTGTGAATGACTCATATGCCAGTCCTCAAATACTTGTGATTATGTCCTCACACAGAAAATCAAACCCTCAAAGTGAGAGGATGGTTGAGATAAAGTTCTTTTTTAAGGATTTGTGACAATTATTCTGAATTGGTTGAATTATGCTCCCACCAAATGGAAGAAATAAAAATAAAATTTAAAAAAAAACTGTGAAGTGTGGGAAAATATGACCCATCATCACTGGGACAGATTTAAGATCATCTGTGGTTAGAGGCAACTTTTCAAGAGAGGAAGTGATTTTGAAAAACTCTTTTGCTATTTAACTAAGGTGACCACACTCTGAAACCCCCAAAAAGAGGACCACCAACCTGTCCTGACCTTCTAGAGATACTGCAAAAATACCCAAAGATACTCAACACCACAAAGCAACTTCATAACCCGTAATTCACACCAACCCACACCATATTCAAAACACTCCTTTTCTGCTTAAAGTGGAAATGTTCCTTAGTGTCAACATAAACAACATAAAGAAGCTGATTTCCACCAGTTGAAAATATTAAAATGAAATGCTAAAAAACAAATTGTTATTATTATTATTTTTTCCCCATAATGAGTCAATATTTTGAGCTAAAAGGTCAAATAGCTGAAATAAAAATAGAACATTTTGACTTTCTATCTTAAAATTTTCACTTTATTTCCTCACAATTTTACCCCTTATCTCTCTTTTTATATTCTCAAAATATTATCCTTATTATTTCAAAATTTTGACTTTCTATCTCAAGATTTTGACTATTCTGATAACTTATTATCTTATCCAAAATTTGCCCTCTAGCCCAAAATTTAACTTTCCGCTTCTATAAATTCTCATCTCATAACTAGCTTTTTATCTCGAGAGTTTCACTTTATTTCCTCATTATTTTAACTCATCATGTCTCTTTTTATTATCTCAAAATTTTGACATTATACCTCGAGATTTTCAGTATATTTTAGATGACTATATCATCACAAAATTCAACTTTTGTTTTAATCTCGAATAAAACTTTTTTTATCTTGAAATTTTAACTTTTTATCTTGTAATCTGACTTTTTTTATTTCAAAATTTTGACTTTTATATTAAAATTGCAACTTCTTGTCTCATAATTTCACTTATCTTAAAATTGTAACTTTTTATCTCATAATTTGACTTTATTATTTCAAAATTTTTACACTTAATATCAAAATTGTAACTTAGTCTCTCATAATTTGACTTTTTTTTCTTGAATATGACTTTTATCTTTAATTCTTTACTTTTTATCTCATAATCTTGACTTTATTATTTCAAAATTTCAACTTTTTATATCAAAATTTTGACTTCTTATCTCATTACTTGACTCTAAATCTAAAAATTATGACTTTTTCTTAGAATTTTGACTTTAAGGTCTGGGCATTAGAGCAATGTCAGGGGCCCAAGTGCAGAAACTTTTTACGAATATCACTAGTCTGTAGAACAAGCTGAGAGAAACTTGGACAATTTGAGGAATTTTATAAAATCCCCTTGGACATAATTTTACAGCACAAAAGGAGGACATGTCTGGGCAAAATACCCCCGATTCAACATCAAAATGGTCAAAGCAGAAAAGTCAGTCTCTTAGTTTCGATCTCTGGGTGACAACAACGTCACGACTCCCCAGAGAATTTCTAGAAGTTCTGCAGAAAACTACCAGAGATGACTGTACTAAAGTGCTCCTCACAGTGTGACATCTGTCATGTCAGAGGAGGGGGGCAGTGAGCAGGAGGGGGGTGAGTCTCCGGACACAGGACATGACATCAAAGCATGCTGGGAAAGCAGCAGCTCATGTCTACAATATGACAACTGCTGAAGCCACAGAGGCTGAAACACTGAGGTTTGTGTTTGTGTCTGTGCAAAAACAAATGGATGTTCAGAAATCTTCACTATCATCGTCTCCTTCTTCTCGTCCTCAGATGTTTTTATTCATCCTGTTATGTGCTGCTCTTGCACCTCTAAACATCCTAACCCCTGCCCACTCACGAGCTGTGAATTTTCCCAAATATAACCTGCTGCGTTCTCACATCAGCTGGGATCACCTCCCATCAGCTCATCCAGACTTCCTGCTCTACTTCTACAAAGGAGGGCTGGTGGGAGGAGAAACATGTCACCCTGATGAGAAAATCACAAGTTTTTCAGAGGATTAACACAAATAAAAAGCCAGTGCCATAGGAAACATGATTTCTTCCTAGAGTTATGTCACATTCACCAGAAAAGCCCAGAAAAAACATCATACGTGAAGCTATTTGAAGACAAAAACTGAACAATTCTTCAACTTCATTCAGCACACGCTTTTGTCCAAAGTGACACACAACGCAAGTAACAATTCAGTAAACCGTAGTTAGTGTGTGCTTCAAGTTATTTTGGCCACCAGAGCTGCCAGGAACAGAGGAAGTGTTTTTTTTTTCCCATCTAAAACAATGTAGCCACAACCAAAAAAATAAAGTCAACAACATCGTTCAACAACACTGTTCAGTGCTAAATATTCACTTAGAGCTAAAGTGTTTCCTGAACAGCTGAGTCATCATACGTCTCTTGAAAGTAGAGGACTGCAGATCAAATGGAGTTGGGTCATTCATTTAACCATTTGGGAAAAACTGAGGAGCAGAGAGAAAAAAAGCTTGGGTTTTGTGTATCAAGACAACAAATAAATAAAAATAATGGTAATCCTTTCAATACAGTAAGAAAACTGACATGTCTATTTTTTGGGAAATGAGGATATGGTCTCAATTCCAGAAACTTAACTATATTGTTTTTTTTTTCCTTTTTTTCCCCTTTTTACTCATCGGTAGCAACCCAAGCCTAATCTCACTTGTTGCTTCTTGAACTAAGATTATTTTCCCATTTTTGACAGATGAATCTAGTTTATGGGAAGCTTTTATTAAGTTAATATAAAGTTTGAAAAATTACAAAAAAAAAACAAAAAAACTCATATTTGACCCTTTGCAGTGAGACTGAAACTTTCTTATATCTGTAACTACAGTTTGGACACCGTATGTCCCATTTATTCCATCAGCGTTTTTTTTAAATAGGGCTGAACGATTTTAGAAAAAGATCTAATTGCGAGCAGAAAGTGCTATTTCAATTTGATTCATGATTTTCTTCAAATCAAGCTTCAGTTTTCACAATGTACAGTAATATTTACAAACTTGATATAAAATTACACCTATAACATCAAAAAATATGCATGTACACTATCTTAAGTGCTTGACCAATAGCAGTTTTAACGACTGAAGAACAAAAAGAGCTATTTTTGACTCTTAACTTTAAAAAAGTTGTGCTAAATATAATAAAATGTGTTAAGTTAAAAAAGATAAATGATATGCAAACCATTAAAAAAATAAAAAAATTCAACAACCCCAAGAAAAAAAGCATCTTGCCCGACAATCTCACACTTAAAGGGAGAGTATGCAGAATTCTTAATTTAAAAAAAAAAGAAGAGGTTTTTACAGAAATAATCCTGCTCAATCCTCGTCCCTGGGCCTCTGTTCTTGTGTGTCAGTGTCTGTGTGTGCCTCACCCCCTTATAGACCCCTCCTCGCCTTGCTTTGTTAATGTGGACAAGTACTGTGGTTAGCACCTGTGCTAAGATACTCAAACAAAGCATCCGGTTTGTCCAATGTTATTGTGATGTCCACAATAAATAATCAATAAATAAATAAAAAAGTCATGCTGGACTCTGGACGCTTTTTGGCGCAGAGCAGGAGTCTTTATGGGTGATGACCAACCAATCACAGCGCGCCCAGTGTGCATGTGACTTTGTGTGTTGCTGATAGCCAGTGAGAGAAGCTATCCTGAGCGCCAGTAACACTGAGAAAGAATAATTCTATACCAGCAGCGTATCTCATTCACCTGCAGGAAGTCAGGTGTACTACTCTTGAATTTCTCTCATGCGATGCTGCAGGTGCTCGCAGGGCTGTTTTTTTTACCGACTATGGTGTGTTTACAAAGTTATAACTGTTAGCCATGCTATTAGCTATGGTCGGGGGCAGTGAGCATGCGCTGCTTCTGACGCTGAGCACGGACGCTGCATACTTCACCTTTAAGGAGCATGTGACAAACAGCTGACACAACAGATCCTGGGTCAGTCAGGAGCTTAGCAAAAAATTGCACAGCTTTAGCGACCACATGATTACGATCACAAAACTATAAATCATTCAGCCCTAGTTTGAAACAATCCTCACTAAGTCTTCTCCCTTAGATGTAAATGTGTTTGAAGCTTTTTTCTTTCAGATGTACCTCAGCGCTCAGTAAAAATAGTCGAAAACAACCCACTTCTCTCTTAAAGTAGCACAGATACAAAGCTGGAAACACTTGGTCTGTGTATGTGTGAATGTCTTCAGTTATAACTGGAGGCTGGTGTGTGAAAAAATTGGCTAGACTTCCCACCTCTGAATGTAAAAACCAGTGCAAATCTTTATTCTCTCAGCATGTGGAGCGTTTCTTTTCATTTGCATGGATTTTGAATATCCACACCAACTCTCCTGACAGATTAAGCTAAGCAGAACCTGTGTTGGCCGTGAAGACAGGCCTTTAAATGTATGGAAGGAGTGAGATAACACAGGAGAATTATGAATAACCTTAAATTATAACCCAGATGTCTGGAGTGGTTGTTTCTGCACAGACGGCCCTGAATGAACCCTCCTGTCTGCAGATAAACACAACTTCCTGTGTTGCGGTGTGTCTGTCATAAACACTTATTCTGCTGGCAGCAGCAGAAGCATCCAGGCATTTGTTATTAAAGTGCTTTTAAAACAGATGATCTGCTTTTCTGCCGACTCGTGCTCACGGCTCCAGAGCCACAGGGACCCAAGCTCAGCTGATGGGAATGAATTTCCACCTTTAAACAGAGTGAGACCTGACAAAAAAAAGCTCCTGACTCTTCATTCTATGAGCAACAACAGAATCTCTGCGAAAGTCCAAAATAAAATCAGAAAAGTTAAGAGCTAGTGGTTCAGAAAGCTGAACACGTCTACGCTGACATTTTGAGTGTTTGTGTTTGATTTCTGCTTTTTTTTTCTTCTTTCAAATAAACCATTATCTTTCTCACCGGCTGAAAAATGGTTACAAAATAGAAAATGAAAAGCAAGCGGTGAGACTGTCTGTCAGCTCTGTGGCATGAAATCAACACTTTAGATTTTACCCTCCGACAGAAAGCAAAGAAAGCGCTGAAAGGTGAGCCGTATTATGTGACAACAGACCTGAGATCACATTGACACCTGTTCAAGAAAACCAAGTTACCTGACGATTACCTCCACTGATGGGAAATATTATAAAACGGTGAGCAGCAGTGAGGCTATTATCGCATCATTTGATTCAGTCAATCAGATGTGACACTTTAATGGGCCGTGTGCTGACGACAAACTCACTTTAGACGTGGACTTTTAATAGCAGAGCGAACGCCTCCTCATTAGTTTAACAGTCTGTCTGTAGTTACTTTAAGCAATATGTAACATGTTTGTCAAAGCTATCCCTCTTTAACACTGAGAAATCTTAGCTTGATTCACTGACTAATATCAGGAAGGTTTTAAATAAAATTAAAAAAAAGATTCTTACATGCACTGAGTTGTCTGTTCTGCAATTTGATTTAAGTTAAAGACAAAATCTGACTTATGCTTTGTGTGTGCTTCTGAGTCCAATGAACACAGAGGCAGAAAACTTAGCTGGACTGGAAACACTCTGTCCATCATGAATATCACAGTGCCCACTAGTGTTCATATGGAGTACTGCTGAGTGTCCAAAGTCCAAGCACACAGTCCTCACAGCAGTGTCACCACAGTGTTAAGTCAATACAGAAATTTAACAAAGTAAAAATCATGGAATACTGCTTTTTTTACATTTAGCATCTGCATGTGGTTAAAAACATTTATAAACTTAAGACTTAGGCCCCATCCACACGGAGACAAAACGAGGTCAAAACGCATATGTTTTTTGCCGAATCTGCGTATCATTCATACGAAGACGACGTTTTGTGGGTCTGTAAATGATCATTTCTGAAACCAGGTTCCAAAGTGGGAAGATTTAGAACCGCCACAGCTCCATGTATACTGGCTCTCCACAACTTTTTTGATATGCTGACGTCACTATAGCAACAACAACAACAACAACAACAACAATGGCGGCGTACTATGTAGCGTATGTGTTGACGAAGCTGGTGACCCTGCTATTCCTTTTGCAGCAAAATATTCTTCATCTCAACCACCACAGAGTTGAACAAACAATCATAGAGGACACAGTACTGAGAGATAGCTTAGAAGAAAAAACAGTGGGCATGAACACTTTTGTGCTGTTTCCACTTGTTTCCCTCATATCGTTACAGCGCCCCTAGAGGTCTGGCAAGTGTTTTACAGCGTCTTCATGCGTATGGAGTGCATTCATATAGACGCACACATTTTCTGAGACGCCTTCATCTTTATGATAATTATGACTATTTCTTGTGGTCACACTCATACACTTGTAGCATCGAAGAGGAATAGGTGGGGAAATAATGCTTTAAATAGTGAAAAAAAATGCAAACTTCTTCCGCTCGAGTTAAGTGATCTAGCAGATGTGAGTTGGGATACATCGCCCCCTGCAGTCTAGGAATGGAAGCCAACAAATAACCCAGCCTTTATACTTACAGAAAGAAAATAAAAGACTAAATCACAGAAAAAATGTTACTTATCCATGTTTATGGTGTGTCTTTATGTCTGCCTCCCAGACACCTATTTAACTCAGTTCATAAAGCAAGAGTATTGTGTCAAAAGGCTTTCCTCCATCCTGTGATGTAATCTTGCTCTGTGGCTTTATTATCATTTGTAAACTCCATTGTCTATTTTCTTGTTGTACTTTAATGGTCATTGTGGCAGCCTGAGACTTGGGGGTCATTGGTTTTTGGTGTCACAGCCAAGGATAGAAGACATCAGATGATATTTTCGTACTAGTACATTTGTACTTTGAGTCTCTGGAATTGTTTGATGGTAATAACTTGTTGTTTTCACGACTTGTTTTTAACCCTATAAAGCCTGACTTATCAAAAAATAGTCTGAAAATTCTTTTTTTTTTTGGAATTGAGATGTTTATTCACCCTTTTAACAAAATCCATAAAAATATTGCTTTGTCATTTTATTCATGATATATTTCTTGTATCACATTTGAAACACTGGGCAGTTTTGCGTACTATTTTATTTAAGTTTTTTCAGTGAATATGCATTTATTTAATGCAGAAAACACTTTTTTAAAGTAACTATTTTGATATTATTCTTGCTGCAACTTCTTGAAAATATGTGAGTGGATGATTTCATGAGAGCAGACATTTTGAAAAGGGCCAAAATACAACTTTAGCTGACTGGAGTGATATGACAATCCTCAAGGTGTTGGAATATGTTTTAAAAAAATATTTTTAATAGGCTTTATACAAACTTTTTTTCATTTTGATGAGGTACAGGTCCTTGAACTCATGTATCAAATATGGTAAGTTTGGCTATAAAGGGTTAAGACATTTTCACTGAACTGTACTTTTGGGATTTAATTGATTGTGATTCCCTATCTACAAAACATCACATTATGTATATATGATCTTTTTCAATCAACAAATTGACTTATCACACCTTGTGAGCTCTTTGGCTTTATAACCTCTGTCTGAGGAACCTCTGCATTTCTGACTCACTCATCTCCTGCTTCATACGATGACTAATATTGGGCTTGGTTTTGGTGAATTTAGGGGAAAAATTAAACAGCCTGCTAAAATTCATTAGTTTTCTATTCCCACAAAAGAGAAGAATTGCATTTTGGAAGGTGGAAATAATTTGATTTAACAGAAGCAGCTGAACAGATTCACTCCCCGTGCAGCCTCTGGGCTTTGAGCTGAAATAAAAGACTGTGTTCTTCGGGATGCCTGAAATTAATTGATTGTAATTTTTGTTTGAGATTGGACCGGGCAATATGATCCGTAGCAGATATGAAAGCAATGAAAAAGATAAGAAGTCTATCAAGCGCGTAAATGAGAGACTGTGAAATGGCACCCTAATCATGTTGTGATGCTTTGATGTGAAATAAATGAGAGTAAATAAATCAATCCGAACTGAGGAGGAAAAAAAAGACCTGAAACCCCTGGAAGTTAATTATAAATCCCCAGCTTTAAACACAGAGAGAATTTAGATACATGTGTTGGACTCATTATGATGATTCTGCTGGTGTCGTTTATCCCGGGAAGCTGCAACAACTCTGTGTACGTTAGTCTGGATGTTTGTTGTTGATGGAGTAGAAAGAGAGCAGCAAAATTGTTTTTTTAAGTTAGTGGAAGAGTTTAGCATCAGCATAAGGAGCCAATGGATAGCAAGAACAACATTTACCATATTAAATAAGGGCTTTTTCCACTACAGAATTCCAACCCTACTCTACGTTACTCGACTCTACACGGTTTGGTTACCTTTTTCCACTGGCCCGACTACAGACTCATGGTGGGCGTGGATCTTATGACACAGCTGCGCTTAAGTGCTGTGCAGAAGTGCGTGCATGTTTATTTATAAAGCGACACAAACATAATTTGTACTAACATATGTGCCACCGTGGTCTTTAAAGGAAAAAAAAAGCTTTCAAAGGATTTAATTAAAGTAATACAGCGGCTCAATGTCGGGCGTCATGACAATGGAGGTAAACGACAGCCTTGTGCTGCTGCACGCAGAGGGAAACGAAGGAGCTGCTTCCTGATATTAACTCTTCCCTGGATCCAGTGAGATCGCTTTAATTTTTGATTTTTGGGCCTGGTATACCGGAGATTTTTTGTTGATCAATCATTCTTCTCTGAACTGGTTTTCCTTTTTGGTTCCCTGTGGATTAATGGACTAACTGGTGCTTAAAGACTCTCGTGGCAGACAGATCGCTCCTGCACCGACGAACTTTGATTTAATTTAAAAGACTTTTTAAACCAAACTATCTTTGCTGTTAACTTCTTTTTCGTTTCAAAAGGACTTTTAACTTATTCAGGAATCATGAAGGAGCATTTTAGGGCTGTATTTTGTGTTCATTCAGTCTGGTTCTGTGCTGCCGGGTTTAAATGTCATTAAAAACCCGTCGCTGACTTATTTGTGTGCCTCTTGTAAGTGATTTGTACAGAGTCAGAAGCTTCGGTGAGGACATTCTCTGACCAATGAGTGGCCGGCAGTCCGTCCACGTCACCTTTTAGTATCGGCTCAGCTCGCTTGGAACCAGAGTAGAGCAGGTACTAAAAACTGGCGTCTGATGCGTAGTACCGCGACCGTGGAAACACAACACAAACTGAGTAGAGTCAAGTAGAGTAGGGCTAAGACGGGTCAGTGGAAAAGGGCCATAAGATCTGGAAAACCAAACACATGTCACTCAATACCAAGCTCAAAATCTTCAACTCCAAGGTCAAATCTGTACTCCTGTATGGATCAGAGACCTGGAGGACAACCAGTAACATCACCAATAAACTGCAAACCTTCATCAAACCACAGGAAGACCCCAAAAACACCTACAGAAGGAGCACAGAGCCAGAAGTCAAAAAGAAGGGACTAACATGGAAACAACTGGAGAGGATGGCCACAGACAGACTAAGGTGGAAACGATTCATCAATGGCCTATGTTCTGAAAGGAGTATAAAGGTCTAACTATGAGGAGCCAATGAGCTTTGATCCAGACAGGGGATAGCATCCATGTAGACAAACAATGTGCCACAGGAACTATTTTGCTCCTAGAACTATTTTACCGGGAGCCAAAAGCCTCTTTGGTTTTGTTAGAACTCCACCATTAAAAAGTATCTTTAATGTTTGGTCTGTAAAGATTATAAACTGGTGTGTCTAATGAGGGCCATAACTCATCTGTGTGGTTACATTCTTCCTCTTGGAAAGAGTCCACACTCCTAAAATAAACCTTTGAAAACACTTCATCATCTTTAAAGTCAGACTTACAGAAGCATCACAGGTAGATCTCTATCTAAAACAGATAATATAATGAACTGTATGTTCCCTAAAACTAACCACAAGTACAGCAGCAGCAGCTACCTTCACAATGAAATGAACAGAAACATGAGGACATCAGAAACTGGATGCACCACACTAAGATCGTTGAAAATTAAGAGCAAACTTGGAAAATAGTTAGAAAGTAGCAAAAGTATTGTCCGAAAGTGACAAAATGAAAGAATAAAATGTGATTAAAATGGACGAAAAACAGTCACAAGTAGTAAAAATGGTATCAACCTCATAAACTTGAATTGAGCTATTGGATAACTGATCAGACCAATAGAGCAGGGGTTCCCAAAGTGGGGGTCCCAAGACGCTGGAGGGGGGGTCGCGAGATGATTTCAGTTTAGAGGGAATATCCACAGCTATCAAGACCACAACTAAGGTACTAACACCGTTTGGCTCAACATACCTGTGTGAAAAGACTTTCTTGGCCCTGACATTAAAAATAAATATATATCTTGTGTGAATTTATTTCATATCAAACTGTTACATGTAAAATCATAACATGGTTTTCAGGCTGTTGTTCTTTTTTTTTGTTGTCATTACGCCCATGTTTGGATACCCTTATTAGTGCATGTGTCCTACGCGCACGTTTTCTTATGCTTCAGTCACCTCTGGGGATAGTGGGGGTCACTTGTCCCTGCCACCTTTGTTTTGGGGGTCACAGGCTGAAAAGTTTGGGTACCCCTGCAATAGAGCATGAAGACTGCAGTAATGGACCCGTGTTTCAGCTTTACGAACAAACTATTCAACAGATAAAGTGGAGTGCATCATCACTTATCTGATGACGATATTTTACATTACGTTATATTCCATTGACTTAACATTCTGTTTGTTGCGGAACGTAAAAAAAAAATCAAAAGTTTCTGGTTTTGTTTTCATTCCAGAAACCAATCCAAAGCCCTGATTTTGACAAATTCATGTGTAAAAACTAAATTAGGATGCATTTTGGAGGATTTCTTCAGCAGCTGTTAAACCTAAACTTTATATCCACTGACACGTTCAACCAAAGGTAAAACTGTTCCTGTTCCAGAACTGTGACCAGGTTTACATGGTCCCTCTTTAAACTGTATATTTGACTGTTAATGTTTTAATGAACTCACTGTTAGATCAAGTCATTGCCTCTCACTGACAATCAGTGAGTATTTAATGATGATTTTTCCATATAAAACAGGAACAGAGCTCCTCAGCCATCTCCACACATTTCGTCAAAACAGATAATGAGGGAGGTCTCAGTTTTGGATCGTGATGCACTATTGTGTAAACTTGAAGCCCTGATGTGTGTGTGTGTGTATGTGTGTGTGTGTGTAGAGGTTTGTCTCCAAATACCCCGCTGCGTGTCCGTGTTGTTTGAGGAGCACATGGTACATGTCTGCACTAATGAGTTCTTTTCTTAGACCTGGCAAGTTGCATGTGTGTGTGTCTCTGCGTGTGCATGCATGTGAGCCTGAGTGTGTGTGACTGTGTCCTCTGTCTTGTGTGGGTGTGAGCTGTGACAGTGTGTCACCTCTGGGTGTCATTCCAGGATACCACCAAGGAGAGCAGCCTTTACAGCCGTCCCGCAGAGCCGCCGCCTGCTCTTAACAAGGACACACAGGCAAGGAGGAGCACACACACACACACACTCACACACACACACACACACACACTCACAGAGTCACACAAATCGGCCGTTTTTTCCACGCTGCAGCAGTAAACTTGTACATTTCAGTGTGCTCCGAGTCATTTGTCTTCATTGTCCGAGTCATCACATCTGAAGTGCGGCGGTGAGACAGTTGGACCGGCATTAAATGTCCTCACAGCCAAGGAGACTGGCAACGTGAACACACACTCTAATTCTCCATTGTCTCTCTCTCTTTCTCTCTCTCACACACTCACAATTTCACCCTCCATGGTCCCTCCATAATAGAGCGCTCTTCTGAGGGGGAAAATGCTTTTGAATCTCCTGGAATCTACCCAATCCTTCCAAAAAGGAAAGAAAAAAAAACAAAAAAAAAATGAGGGTGATGAAGTGTAAAATAGAGAGAAGAGAAGAAAGAGAGCAGCGGTGACAACCTGTCTGTGAAAAAATAGAGGGATCCCTGTCCCAAAGTGACATCACCCGTCCACCATTCTCCTGCAGTCACAGCTGAATGATGAGGGACAGGGGAAAAAAAAGAAAAAAAAAATCCAACTTGTCTTTTCTCTAATCCTCACTTTTCTTTACGGCCTGAAATTAATGGCCCCACATGCAGGACACTTCCACACATACACACACACCTTTACATTTGTCAGCCGGCCGCCCTCATCCCAGAGCAGTGCTTTTATCATCCGCCTGTAAGTAGCAGCGGTAAAATTGCTTAATTAAAGCATGAATGTTTAATAAACCCTCGGGCTGCGTGCAGAGGGACCTGAGATATCAGCCGTCCGTTGATGGGCAGCCTGGAGGAAGGAGAAAGAAGATCCCTCAGCTGCTCCGCGCTGACTTTAACTTAAAGTGAGTACTCTGACAGAGAACAGGTGGAAGTTGGCAAAGGCCAGAAACTTAATGAGCAAGGAGGTCGCCGCCTTGAACTTTCTTAAAATGCTAAGTTGTTCACGGAGGTGGTGGCTGTGAGTGTCAGGGCCCGAGCTAATAAAGTGACCTTTACCCCAGGCTGCTTCTACCTGCTCTTCATTACTTTTATATACAGGCACACTCACTACCTGTCAGCGAGGTGTGCTACCGTCAATTTGGGAATAAGTACCCAACCTCAAATGCCATCACCTGGCACATGGGAGCCCATTTGTATGAGAGGAATGCACTGCCTGGCCAGACAAAAAAAAAAAAGTCATCCACTCTAATATTTTCTTGGATTTGGTTTGATTTGATGATGTCATAGCAGGAGGAGATAAAGGTCCTATAAAGAGGACACTTGAAGACAGAGATTTAACAAAGAGGACTCATGGGTGTTACTCAGTTCAGCGCCTGCTCCAATAGAGAAATGTACGTGTTAAGGTGAGGGTTGTGGCTCAGCATTTCAATGTTAAACATTTTCACCCTGCATTGCTCAGCATTCCAACATCCTGCATTTGCTGCAAGGAAAAGTGACAGGAAACAGTGAAATCTGACTAAAATGGCCAATGTAACATGAAAATAGCAAGTAAGTTGATAGGAAAATTAAAAAAAAATAATCTGAAGGTAGCAAAAAAATGTCCATAGTTGCAAAAAAAGAGTGAAAAATGACTATAATGAACAAAAAGAAAACTTGGCATGAGGATTGAGAGAAAACTTAAAAAAATATTCAGGATGTAGCAAAAAATAACAAAAAATAGCAAGAGCACTCGGAGAAAACTTTTTTAAAAATCTGGACGTTACAAATGGTAGTCCAAAAGTGTCAAAAAAAGGAGTGAAAAGTGACTTGAATGAACAAAAAGAAACAAAAAAATGGCAGAAAATTGGGATAAAACTTAAAAAAGGAGTCAAAAGGTAGCAAAAAAGTCACCTTGCAGAGCAGATGGAGCTGCCTGATTCATTTCTGAAATCCTGCAGATCCATCTTGCTATGATCCAACCACAACCGATTTCACCCGGTCCAATATTGACCGGACCAATCAGAGAAGAGAGGTGGGAGCTGTAGGAGCTGCAGACGTGACGTCAGCGGGAAGCGTCTGAATGTTTGAAAACAATGGCGGAGTGTGAAGCGGTCTTCGTGGACGCGGTGACATTTCCAGTTTTATCAGAAATAGAATCAAAATCTTCTCTAAATGAAGAATAGAGAAAGTCACTTAAAGCCTTTTTGATGGGAAATGATGTTTTTGCTCTTCATTGGTCGGTAGAAGAGCAAAATCAGACTAGTGAAATATCTCTGCAGTGGACATATGAACTTTCTATCTGGTGTCAGGTTACAAATCTGCTACGTCACCGTGGCTTGATGTGGATTGGTCTGTGATGAGCACGTTGTCCAATCACCAGCTTCTAAATTTTTTTAAGTCCCGCCTCTGAAAGCACTCTCTAGTGCCTCTTACCCAGATGGACTAGTGAAATATTTCCATGACGGATATATGAAACTGTCCGTCTGGCTTGTCAGGTAAGCAAAAAAGGTCCAAGAGTGACAAAAAAAAGGTGAAAAATGACTAGAATGGACAAAAAGAAGCAAAACATGGCACGAGAAGTGAGAGAAAACTTTAAAAAAGTGGTCAGGATGTAGGCAAAAAAGGTGAAATAAAGTGACCAAAAAAATCACGAAAGTTAATAAAAACAGCCAAAGGCAACAAAACATGGCAAGAAAACTTTAAAATAGTTAGGAGGTAATAAATGGTAGTCCAAAAGTGGCAAAAAAAAGTGTGAAAGTGACTTGAATGGACAAAAAGAAACAAAAACTGGGATAAAACTTAAAAAAGCAGTCAGAAGGAAGCAAAATAAAGGGTACAAAAGTGGAAAAAAAATGACTGTGTTGGATTGTGTATGTTAAAAAACACACAGAATGAGGGACTTCGGAATAGTTGCACAAAAATTGCTATTGCAGTACAAGGCAAATAATTGCATTTGATTATTTCTGCAAATCCTTCATCCCTAAGTCTGTTGCAGCTTTAGGCAGATGCAGGAACGGTTCATTTCCACAGCTTAAACATAGACATGCAGCAGAGTCAGAAAAATGTGTCTCACTATGAGATGCTTAAGACCGCCACAGTCCACAAACACCTGCTAAAATACAGCAAACATAAGGTGTCGAAATAGGTTCTGTATCTTTCGCCAAATAAGGTTTATCAGGGTAGTTCTTGGAAAAATTGTATCACATCCAGAAATCTCTAAAATTAGCTACTTGTGAAGCAACTGAGTGAAAAAAAAAACCCTGAACATGCTGCTCATTTTTTACTCTCCTATTTCCAAAATCTCAAAAATGCAAACTTCCCAAACAGGCGATGATGCCCCCTGCAGGCAGAGCGACCTCTACACCAGCATGGAGCTTCTCACTGTCGTCTCCTTTCAGCTTACTCCTGCCCACACGCCCTCCCCCCGCCGTGAACACCACACCTTACTGTACACACACACACACACGGAGGAACACACACATACAGTATCAGCTCTATTCCCTCCCTCAGTCAGCCACCCACTCTCAGTCACGAGGGACCGTGCGTGGTTGTTCCAGTGTATGTGCCATTCTGGTGCGACATTTCTCCGTGTGTGTGTGTGTGTGTGTATCACTTCTGTATGCAGTATGTGTGTGTGTGTGCAGTTTGCTTGTGTCCACGCATGTGATGGTGAAAAGGAGCCAATGCATCAGACTTGTTTTAAGACTCCTCAGCGCTCCTCATGGAGGCGGGGTGGAAATCCCTTAGTTTAGCAACATTGTGGTCCAGGCGGGCGGAGGCTCACGGGGGGGGGGGGGGGAAACGCAGCGCTAACATCCATCTTCCTCAGCCGCAGCTGGCTGCCAGCTACCGGAGAAAAAGTGCAAGTCAGGAGGCTTTATGAGAACTTTCCTTCTTCTTCTTCTTCTTCTTCTTCTTCCCCCACTATGTCACTTCTTCAGCCCAACACGGTCCTTTCTTATTTCTTCACCTCAGTTTGACATGTTGGTTCATCAAAACCCAAATAGTCATTTTTGGCCTCAAACAGGTATGTTCATCAAACGACAAAAACACTAACTTGTTAATTAGGACCCATTAAATGTGTCCTTTTATTCTTTCCCATATTTCAAACATATTTATGACACAATTAGAGCCCAACCGAGTAATTGGTGGGGCTGATTAATTGTAGTGGGGAGCATCTGAATGTTTGAAAACAATGGTGGCATGTGAAGCGGTCTCCGTGGACGCGGCAATAGCTGCAGTTTTATCAGAAATAGACTCAATTTCTTTTTTAAAAGAAGAACAGAGAACGTCACTTAAAGCCTTCTGATGGGAAACAATGTTATTGCTCTTAATCGGTTGTGAGAGGAGCAAAATGGGACGAGTGAAATATCTCCGCAGCGGATATATGAACTTTCTATCTGGTGTCAGGTTACAAATCTGCTACGTCATAGCACTCTCTTGCGCCCCTTACCCAGACGGACTGGTGAAATGAATCCGTGATGGATATATGAAACTGTCCATCTTCTGGTCAGGTTAACATGGGAGCAGGAACGACAGAATCTCCACACCAAAAAAACTTGTATATATCGGCTACATAGTGGCCGATGTTGATTAATCAGTGACATGCTATAATTGGCCAGATTAATCTAACCTGACACACCAGACAGACAGTTCCATATGTCTGCCATGAAGATATTTCACTAGTCCATCTGGGGTAGAGTCACTCACGTGTGTTTTCATAGGAGGGACCTTAAAAAAATTCAGCAGCTGGTGATTGGATGCAAATATGTATATAAGAAGGCTAGAGACCTCGTGCGCACTGTAAACCAATGGGAAGTAAGGTCGTCACATGGCAGCCATCTTGAAACAGGCCTGCTCGATCACTCATTACATTACAGACAATGGATCATGGACTTTGAAATAACTGTAGATTGCCCAATTTTCAACCGATTTTCAAACGGCTTGGTTTGTTGTAAATGTCAGAAATTTAGCTAATTAACTTGCAAACTTAAGAATATTCTCTTTTTTTTCAGCTTGAATCATAGCCACGTGAATAAGGTTTGTAATAAACCAATCCGTTTGTAAATCCGTCAAGAATTCAGTGAGTTACGAGTGTTTTAGTGAGTGAATCATCATCCTTTCCATTGACTACAGCACAGAGCAGGCCTGTTTCAACATGGCCGCCACGGTGATGACGCTGTTGACTCCGCCTTAAGGCATCTAGCCTTCTAGTATATATCTATGATTGGACGGCCGTTCTGCGCGACATACTGATGTTTTTATGGCCAACCATATGTCAAATATAATTTGATTTTAAAGCTGTCACTTTTCCCCAAAATCAAACTCAAAGGGTTTTCGAACATACACGAAAATATTTTGTTATTTTCATGTATGTTTGATGAAGCGCCGCTGTGGCACCTCCTGCTCGACTGCACAGCTTTGATGAAAAGTGAACATGTGAAACCGCAGATTTGTTGTTGAGGACAAGTGAGTGAGCTGCTTCTCACACAACCGACACACAGTTCGGTCGTTGTTCATAAATTTTCCATCAACTGTATAGAACCCCAAAATACTTCCACACAGTGCTCCTCAGGTGATGTGGCGTTATGTCATTACCTGATCTGTACCAGCAACCTGATCCGTTCTGCGCATGCACATTGATGACGTCACTTCTGTCACTCGCACATTTTTACAAAAGCGCTTCAGTGACGTCACGTGCCTTTTTTTTTTGTTTTGCTAAATTTTGATGCAGTCAATACTGTCTTCAAAACTAATTGCTCTAAAAGATATGAAAAAGAAATGGGTAAATTATGGTTTATTTTTCCAGAACTTGTGTTTAAGAAGGTAGGCGTTGTTGAATTCATGTTCAAAAGTTATAGGGAAATGAAAATTTGCAGAATCTCTCAATTTCTCTGAGTTTAATGATTCAGAACACAAACAAACAGAAATATAGTTTCTTAAGATTATTTATCCTCCACATCCCTATTGGGAGCATTTTCATCATCTCCACAATTCACATCACCCCCATTATTTATTTGTCAAGTTACTTCTTTATTTATTAAGTTATTTATTTCCAATTAAATCAAAGACACATACATATACTGAAAGACAGTGAACACACCGAAGCATAAATAAACAGAGAATAATGATGTGCAGTAGAGAGTCCAGTTGCCTGATGTGTTGCTGCCGTAAAATGGGTTGTTTAGCTGACGAGCTGTACAGAACAGATCGGGTTGCCGGTACAGATCAGGTAGCGACAGTTATTTTCCGCCTGGTGTTGTTTTTTGTATCTTCCACTTTACTTAAAGGTACCTCACACTTTGTTTACTGAGGTTAAGAGAGCAGTTTATGTGTCTGATGATCAAGCAGCAGTAAGAGCGCCCTCTACTGGATGAAACGGTCCACTGCTCCAGACGCCCTGATGGGCTTCTGCACTCAATATTTTACATATGAATATTAGTTCACTCTTTGGTCACGGATATTTGTCCCCATGTTGAATGTAAGGTGACATCCATATTTGGTTTATATGCATATTGTACCACAGTAGCACATATCTGTAATCTGAAATATTAGATCAAATAATCTTAAACCACTTTACTCAAATAAAGGTTACAAAGTTTAGAGCTTAATGTTTTTCCTAAGTTTTATAATATCTGGCACAATTTTGTGCTTTTCATCAAAGGTTACTCTGGCTTTCAACTAGCGTAACCTTTAATCATAGTTAGAATGAGAAAGGTCACGCTCTCTTTCAGAGATATGAAGAATCTGAAACACTCCAGGAACTACAGTCCTCGTGTCTGTTTCTATTTACACCTCATACATAGGTACGCCGGCCGAAGCTTACTGCCAGTGTCACAAACTAAAAGCACTCATGTTGGTCATTGTCAGTGTTTTTTCACCTGGACCTGACACACACTCCTCATGACAGGGACCTTTACAGCTCACACACACTCACGCCTACTAGGCAAAGCTTGTTGACAGCTGAGTCACTGTCAGAAGCCTGAATCAGGATCTGAACAGAAAGAAAAAAACAAAACACAACACTCTCACACACAGAAATAAACAACAAACACTTGTAGCCACAAAAGTAAGCTCTGGTATCAAGAAGGGAGAGAATGTTTAGAGCTACACGAGGGAAAATATTCCCTGTTCTACAACACGCTGACCAAAAAAAAAAGGTACAAGTGTGGTTTGGTTCACTGATGGTCTGGATTTGATCCTGTTGTTTGTTTGAGCTCCAGTAAATATATCACACACAGTCTCCAGAGAACCACCATCAGAAAAAACACAGACAGAGGAAGTGAAAATGTACTCTATCACTTAAAAAAGGGAGTTATTAAAGAAAAACTGCTATTATACTACCTTCTGATGACCAGCAGGAGGCGACTGTACGAGTTGCAGAAAGATACAAAAGCTTGAATTACTTGTGATAAAAAAAGAGGGAACCTTAACTTAATTTATTAACTCAGGAAATGTTCAGTGTAAAGGTCACAACCCAGGATTTCATTTTTGTGATGTCTCTTTAAAGAGGGGGTATTTTGCTTTTTGTGTCTTAACCGTCCCTCTGGTGCTGCTGCAGTAGTTTTATCTGATTTACAGCTAAACAATTCCCTTTTGATTTTCACACTGCTGCTTTTGGAAACCCTTATTTCAGCCTCAGTGAGAACATTTCTTTTTAGCTGCTGTCTCTATAAGATCACCAGCTCCTCTAACCCTTTTCCATGTGGAGGCCTGATGGAGGCAGAGCTTTGGGTGGGCCTTAGTGTTTGAGGCCTGCATCGCAACGTGTCATGAGCCAGTCACAAGATCCTTATGTGATGACCTCATCTTTCCAGAAAGTGTTGTGAGGACCTAGTGAATACCAGATGACATTTTAGAAAGCCACAGTTTCGATCAGTTTACAGATAGATAGATAGATGTTCAAACTCCTACATGTTGTAGAAGTCCCCAAATCTATCTATCCATCAAAACTAAACAAACATTGGCAGACTTTTCCACTTTGCGTCTGTCCATCTCAGATGAGCTTGGGCCCAGAGAAGATGGCGGCTTTTCTGGCTGTTGTTGATGTATGGCTTTGTCTTTGTATGGTTGAGTTTGAACTGTCATGTATAGATTAAGTGATGACCTGTGTTAACTGACAATGGTTTTCTGAAGTGTTCCTGAGCCCACACGATATAATCCTTTGATGTGGTTTTAATGCAGTGCCGTCTGAAGGGTCAAAGGTCACGGGCATTCAATGTTGGTATATCTGTAAAATATGGGAGAGCAGAATACCCCCTCTTTAAAAAAACAACCATATAAGCTGAAAGGATGGATTCTAGTGTGCATTCGGATCAGCCTTCGAAACAACATCCTGCTTCTAAGCTAATTACCAACTACATAAATACACAAGCTCTCATGGAATATTCATTTGAGGCTGATTTTGCAGATTTGAAGGATGTATGAAAAAAGAATGCACTATATAACTGAATGCTCATTTCAATACAGAGAGAAGTTGATTGCTCTTCCCAATTAAGTATGCAATTAAAATATTGGTAATCAGCTTAATGAGTTGTGAAATATTGGCAAATTGGATATTGGCCAAAAATCCAATATTGTGCATCCCTGATTGGAATCAAAGAAAAATCAAGTATTACTACTTTGAAAATTGTTGCTGTTAAAAGTGAATTTGTTGAGATCAGCAGCTTAGAGATGTTCTCCCCAGCTCTGTTGTCAATGGCTGTTTTCCAATTTGCATACTATACTAGCAGTACGTACTGTTTAGTATGCAGTATGCGGACAAATGGGAAAGTTGCAGTATACCAAAAGTACCTGCATGACCTACTGATTGGGGAAAATTTCTCAGTGTGCATCAGACCAGTCTACCTGCCGTATTGTTTCCCACAATGCAAAGCACCTGGCTGCAGGTGTGAACTGAAAGTGACAGACATCGGAGAAAGTTTGAGTGAAGCAGTGGAACAATTTAAGTGTAAAACCCTGAAACATCTTTTAAGTGGGTACTTATATTGTTTACATTTTCCTATTAACATATTTGAAATCATACCTGCATCATCAGAAGCAGCTTTTCCATCATCTCCAAAAAATAAAGTCAATTCACTTCAGATTATTTTCAATGAATAACATATGGTATAATATTAAAAATCAAATATGATGAATTTTGCTGCAACATCCACATTTAAACAGAGACGTCCTCTGCAGTTGTCACAAAAGATCAGAGGTCTCCTGTTAAAACTAATGCAGTTTAAAGCACTGGGACCTATAATCATTTGTAACAACTGCAGAGGACGTCTGTGTTTTAATCCTGTTCTGTAGGTTAATTTTACAACTTTTTAAACCCGAAAATCCCAACTTTTTCCTCAAAAATTTAGAGGTTTCTTTCAGGAGAATTGACAGATTCAGTATTTATTAAGTTTTCCTAATCTAACTTAATAATAATGAATTACAATAAAGTCAAGAAAAAAATCCATCAGCTTTACTCTCACATTCCTCAAACTGGAAACCAGTGTAGCAAACTATGAAACAGACCCAACAGAACTGTCATACTACATACTACATTCAAATACAGTATGCGGTATGCAGTGTCTACTACATAGTGCATTACAATGTAGTATGTAGAAGGCGAATTCGAAACAGCTCATGTCTGGATTGCAGGACAGGATGCTTTATTTACCACAGTGTCAACAAGGGAGGGGCAGGGTGGACTCCTTCTTGTTGATTTATTTGATGTGATGTGTGTGAGCAGGTGGTGTCACAACAATTGGCAACTCAACACTGTTGTTGTGTGGCTTTGATCAACCAGAATTAAGTATTTTACTCAGCCTGGTCTTCTTTTGTAATCATTAAAAGTTAGTCAAAACAAAACTAAAACATGAACCTTAACACATCTGACAGCAGCTCAACCTTTATAAGCTCAGTTTGTTACTCAAGTGTCCCACATTAAGCATGTGAAGAACATTCAGACGCACAGAGAAAAGCCTTAATCAGCAAAGTGTGTTCCTAACTTGGATCTATTTTTGCAGTGGAGTGCTTCTCTTTGTGTCTCTGTGCTGAGTGCTTTCATCCTGTCCTTGTTTACTTCTTTTTGAATCTCCATCAACTATTCCACGCATGAAAATGACTAAGAAACTGAATAGTAATGACCAAAACAACCAAGGCGCCCCCCT